>KZ807460.1:146836-167063 GCA_000696205.2 Oncopeltus fasciatus
AGATATTATTATTTGATGATTTTAGTTGGGGTTCGGTCAAGATAGATCCAAAAAAAAAATACAAATTTAACAAAAGTATATTTTTTAAAAGATTATCTGCCAACGTTTCGGCTTACATTGTAAGCCATCTTCAGGACTGCCTATCATGAAGACGAAAGTGGACGTCCTGTCCCTAAGTTCACATTTCCATGACTGATTTGGATCTACCTTGACCGAACCCCAACTAAAATCATCTAATAATTATCTCTCTCTCTCTCTCTCTCTCTCTCTCTCTCTCTCTCTCTCTGAATGAGAGGGCGGGATAATTTAAAGGGAGACTTAATTGCATAACCGTCAATACTTTTGTTAATATTAATCTTAGCTAAAGATTAGTTAATTAACTAATTAACTAAATCGCAATAATTAAATAAAATAATTTTCTATCGTTTAAAGTCTGCAACATTCTTACAAAATTGTTTCCATAGGGATGCGATTTAATAATCAATGATGTTAGTTGAGTGCCTCCCCCCTCCCCTCTCTACTAATAGTAATACTTTCTAATAAATATTTTATTTATTCCATAACATATAAATGACTGTTATTTATATGTTCATTTACTAGTATTAAAATAATATACTAATGTTTATATACTAGTGTGTTAATATATACTATCAGCCATATTATTTAATTAAACCAGGCTATCTTTGACATAACTTGTTTCAAATCTGAACATTTACAAGAAGTCGGATAAAATATTCTGTACTTCGTTCGTCGTAAGGATTGGAATCTCACGTTCGTCCTTCCAGACTTATCAGAGGCTTAGGTATTAAGGTACAAGGGTCAATCCCAGGTAAGTTTCCTGTTGAGGACATATATTCCTAGCCGAAGTCCGAAGGTCGGTTTGCCTACGATTGGGCAGACTCCTAGGAAACGACCAGTCTTCTCCACTCCAGCGATGTGGTATTGTGCAGAGCTACTGGTCGCCAAGTCATATTCCCGGTATTTGCTATTTTTACTATCAATAATGCTCCACTTTATATATATATAGANACAAAGATACATATGCTGAGTAACATTCTAAGCTCTGATGAATAGCTTTAAAATCAAATTCAAAACAATTTTTTTTTTTTTCAAAGTGTACAATCTTTAGTGTCTTTAAAGTTTAAAGTGTTACACAAACAAATGAAGAAAGAAATGTTTTGGTACTTTTGATTTCTATAATATTGAAAGACATCCTGGAATGGATTCTACATAGAAGATTATATATGTAGAATCCATTCCAGTATATATTTCAATATTATAGAAATCAAAAGTACCAAAACATTTCTTTCTTCATTTGTTTGTGTAACACTTTAAACTTTAAAGACACTAAAGATTGTACACTTTGAAAAAAAAAAAAATTGTTTTGAATTTGATTTTAAAGCTATTCATCAGAGCTTAGAATGTTACTCAGCATATGTATCTTTGTTTGCTATTTCTCGCGAATTTTTCGTTATACAGAAATTCATACCTATTCAAATTGTTCACCACAGATTTTTGAAGATTTTTATATATTTTCTCCAATAATATATTTAAGAAAAAAAATACTAAAATTAAATAGCTTGAAATTTTTTTTTTTTATTGTGGTATTTTATCACATGTAAATTTTAAACAAATAATGCAAGGGAATAGAATAAAAAATCTGTCACAGCCAGGGCTTTTTAGGGCTTTTAATAACTTATCTTGCTTATAACCGGGACAATTTCGGATAAGGATCCAGGTTCGAGTCCTGGCTGGGACAGTTAGATTTTCAATTCTGTTGTCTTGCACTAAAAATTGTTTAATCTGCTTGCGTGTTTCTGTGTACATGTTTCTGACTCACAAAAATTCGATTGGTCAAAAGTTTAGTTCGAGACCGAATTTCTTTAGCACATCATTTGATGAATTCATTAATAGAGCCGAGAAGAAGAGAGAATTTAGATGGAGAACAAAATTTAAAATATCTATATAATCAGTTATTACCTTTACGAAAAAAAAAAAAAAAAAATAGGACATAGTAGGTGTAAAATGTAATTTTTATAACAGTTATATTCTACATTTGTTTTTAACACATACTAAGTAATATATTTAAGAATGTAACTTTGATAGTTCAGAAGGCCATCTCTTATTTTTAGAATATGCAAAGTAAATTCATTACTTAGGCTTTCCGCCACAAAGCCACGACTGAATTTATCTTTACATGAATCGAAAATGGGGAGAGGGGTAAGAGAAAAATAAAAATTGAAATCTTAATATCTCCCAATTATTAGCACGACGAAAAAACAAACAAAATTAGTATAAAATGTAATTTTATGACAATGCCCTATAACTGTTTTCCAAAAGAAAAAATCGCATATGAAGGAATTATACAAAGAATATAAGGTAAAACTCATGTAACTTTGTTGTAACTAAAATTATGTACAAATAAAAAAAACTGGACGCTTGAAATCCAAAATAATACTATTCCATATCTAAATTACGATAAAAAAAACCACCAAGAAATAAGAATGCCCAATAATATAATAAGGTACAAAGGGAGAGCGGCCTGCTTCTTATTTTTAGAATGTGCAAAGCAAATTCGTTACTGGGAAAAATAGCTAGAAATTATACTCAGGCACAATACAGGAGAAAATATAAAATAATTGTTTTGGAGAAATAGCCTAAGGCTCCAGGAGACAGTTGGCCAGGTTTATTTAGGAGAAGGACTGATAGTTTTTCAGAATGTTGAAAATGTTTTAATAAATAGAAAAAATTTGTTCTGTCAGTTCTAACGTTAACTGGATTGTGCTGGAAGCTCATGTGTACAGTTTCAGATAATGGGGTGTTAATGGGGTTCAGTGGAAAGAATTGTTATGTTCTCAAAGTCAAGTGTTTGTCCTTCGTGAGTCTTGTTTTTAATTAATTTTCGTATTTCATTTTTTTTTTTTTTAATTTTACTTTGGCAATCAGGAGTGGAACAAGGAATTTTGTATTCAACATTTGTTCAGTTAGATAGGGGTATGGGGTCTTTGAAGGGGGTGTAAATTTATTTAAGTTAGTTCTTAGTGGAAAAGCAAGCTGAACGTTAGGGTGAGTTTTACTAAGGGATTTTTAATTTTTTTCAGAAAGTATGGGAATATAAGTGAGAGAATGGAACTTAAGGTCATCCTTTTTGCGAAGGGGGCCTAGTTTGGGAAGTGTAAATGTAGAATTTGTTAAGAAGTGGTGAAATGGTGAAGAAATGGTGAGCGTAGGTACGTATAACTTTATACACATTTTTTTTTTGGTTTGTTTTCGTTAGCATTTTATATTACATTACTTTTATTTACGTCAAATTTTACGTAATTATAGTGTAAATCATATAGTTTTTCTTTTTCTTGTGTTTTCTTATGACAGTATTTCAATAGCCCTGAAGACTGCTTACAATGTAAGCCAAAAAATCGGGAGATAATTAAAAAAAAAAGAAAAATTTCTTTAAACTGTATTTTTTTAATCAAGCTTGACCGAGCCACAACAAATTCTCTATTAATTATCTCCACTGTCAAAGGCTTTCCATTGGCTTTACAGTTAATATACTCAAAGAACTAGTTTGAGAGATGGGCAAGTAACTAGACACAAACTAAGTTTTTTTTTTGTTTTTTTTCCTTTAAAATAGACTTATTATGGATTTTTGGCCAAGCTTGTTGCAATTCATTTATTGATGATATTCTATTTAAATTTTTTTAATATTTCGCTTTTTAAATATAAATTGTTAGTCATGTCATTATCTGTGGCATGAAGATTAAGGTTATTGCCATTAGAATACCATAACCTATTATATTAAGGGTATATTGAAGATGAAGGTTAAAAGTATTCACAAACTCATTAGAAGAAAAGGGCAAGTTCATAGGGTAAAATGTTTCAACAATGATTAAGAAGGGCTCAGACTCTTTAACAGTTTGGTTATACTATTAGAATGGTTAACTATTGAAAATGAATACCATTTAAATTTTCTATATTAAAAGGGGCACCAGGGTAGCTCAGGAAATCCGTTCGGGTCTCGCCACCCTGACGTTGCGGGTTCGAATCCCGCCAAAGGCAATCTTTTATTATTTAGATAAATAAAATCTTAGATAAGTAAAAGCTTCTCCTGAGCCATGGGTGTTTCGAATGGGGAGGAAATCTGTAGATAGCCCCTCCCTCCATGACCCTAAGTGATTGAATGGAGACTAACACTTAAAAAAATATATTAAAAGGACGACCAGGAGGCAACAAAAGCTGAGAATGGTAAGAAGGAAGGGAGTCGCCACTCGTTCAGCTACAGCCTGAAGAGGCGTACTTATATTTACAATATGATTTAGAATAACATATTTTATTAAAATTGCAACTCCACTGAGAGAAATTCTATCTTCATTAAAAGCTTTGTATACCATTGAAAATCGATTTATATTACAATTTCAGTAGGATTAGATGTGTCTCCTGTAGGGCAACAACACAATTGTTATTTTTTATAATGAATTGTTGAACCGCATTCAATTGAATTAGGGAAATATGAGTAATTAGGTAATAAAATATGTAGTAAGAGACTTAAAGTTTTGAAAAATTAATCTAAAAAAAAAGGACTCTAAAATAAGTTAAGAACAAAATTTTAAGAGAAAAGAATTAATTATTATGTGTAAAAGATATAACCATTTGTCTATTTAGAACTACTCCCTGCGGTATAGGTGTGGAATTATTATACTATACAGAATTATAGCTGTGGATCTTAATCCACAGGAGTCGACACTGTAGTTGTTGGGGGCACCACTACAATGTCTGTAATCCTGAACGTGGGAGCTAGATTTACATTTCTTCTGTGACATCATTATGTCATCATAATTCAGTCATAATTTTTTTAATACTCTAATTGTGAATAAAATAACTTCGCTCTACCTAAGATTAAATTAAAATTTATCAGTCTAAATAATATAGTATTTTCAACATGATTCAGTTCAATTTAAAGAAGAAAAAAATATATATAGGGGCATCAAATTTGAAATAGATAAATTCATAGAGCATTTAGGCCACATTAAGTTTCATATAACTTTTAGTGTCACATAGAAATGTAGCTAATCAATACAGTGATGAATAATAGATAAGTTACAAATAAAAATATGCAAGTATAATAGACATATTATTGATCAACATTATATTTGATGATAAGCATTAGTATAAAAAACAAGTTACAGTACAGTTCGGGACGTCATTACTACTTTTTAGCACTCTCAACTCAGCGCTCCTAGTGGATTATATTTGGTCTACTAACTATCCATCCTCTATAGGTGAATGCCAAATCCACCGCCCAGATTTGTATGTCTATATTTAAAAAAAAAAAAAACGCACGATTTAGAAAAAAAAATTACCCAAACGATAGAATAAATGTAAATAGGAAAACTAAAAATAAGTGTAAAACAAAAAACGGGTGACGGGTGTGGCGTTTACCTCTTTACCCATATTTCTTATTTGACGCATCAAGGTAAGTTTTTTATAATTTTTTTTATTTCGCACCTATTTTTAATTATAGAACTGAGAAAAATAGGAAATATGGCTAAAGGTCAACGTCCAAAAAATTGAAGGATAGCTGTTAGCACTCCAAAACTTAATACCTCCAATTGCATACAATCTGTCTATGTTTTTTTTTTTTTTTTTGTGCTACTGTCTTCCTATGGCCTCCTTCGCCAAAATAGCTCTGAGAGTGAATGATCTAATTTTGTATGAGTTGGAGAAGGTTTTTTGACTTGCAGCCCCGAAGGAAAAGTGAAGAATGATTGACCTGGGGTATTATTTTGCCCTTGCTTGATGCCCCAAGGGCTTTAGACACATGGTACCAAGTCCTGACAAGAAGAGTATGTATAAAACTGTACAAAGCGTGTTCCTAAATCTCGCAAAAGGAGAACAGTTTGTTGTGGTTCGTATATTGCTGTCTCAAATTACTTGAGCAGTCTCAGTATGATTCAGGCCTTGAGGATAGCAAACAGTTCCCTCAGGAAAATTTCAATCTGAATAAAAGTACTGTCACTGACTGGCTTTCGTTTTTAGAGAAGTGTGCATGAATGTGTGAATCTATCTCTGATTAGCGGTCCCGGAATAGCTGATGAAATATTGTATGTTTGTGAAAATAAAACGTAACAGGGGTTAAACAGGCATGGGTACTTGTAGCTGTGGAACAGTAATAGAAGATGGTAGGTGTGGCAAATGCTTCTTGAAAGTCCACAAAAAAATGGATGGGGAAGCAAATGCCTGAGACCATTTTGAAGGAAGTGAAATCAATTCTTAGAAGAAGAAAAAATCTGTAGGTGATGTTAAAAAATTTAACTAATATCATTAATCTAATTAAATTACATTTTGAAGTAATTTTTGTGAAAATGTTAGTTATGTTGAATATGGATAAATAACTATAGTACTCTTGTTTCACTGACGCAGTGATTTTTAATATAAAATTTATGAATAGAAATGGATTGGTTTTAGACCATTTATAAATATAGATTTAATAAATATGTTCTTCTTCATTCTTTCCATTAAATCTAACCAGGTATCCTGTAAGTCACATTTTGTAAATTGTCTGAATATGTTTCTAGTTATGGATTAAATGTTTCCGGAAAATACATTTAAAATTTAAATAAATTATTTATCATGACATTGACTTCTAAGTTTTACAGATTGTCAACATTAACTCAGGAACTATTGATAATGTATGTGAAGTATAGGGTACATTCATAACTATATATACATTATATAATAATGTATGTTATTTATAAGAGAGATTAACTTACTCACTTATAAATAAGGAATATAAATGCAAATACTTATTCCTGAAGAATATGTATTTACATATCCTTGTATGTAATATTTTATTTATTATTTATACACATTAAAAAATATAATATCTTGACTTCAATGCACAGTTCACAATTTTCGAATATAAATAGAAACTATTTATATTCGAACATTGTGAAACCAAGTATTAACATTTTGCCCTCCAAAAACTGTAACATTCACTGCTATTTAATACAGAAGCAACATGTGTTTCTGCATTGATTGTTAGAACCGGGGGGTGGATAGTGCCTACGATAGGTGCATGGAATGTGTCCTCCATGTCCTCGACTACTTATTGAGTGGGCAAGCCTAGGGCAAATGCAGTTTGGACAAGGCTTGAGGATGCCAGATGTACCCATCATAAATTACCTGAATTGACCCATGCTGCCCTGGCCCTTCAAGCAGGCAGTCCAGATCTTTTCAGGAAGCCTAAGGCAGATGTGTGCTCACTACACATTTGCATTTTTTTAAATGCCTCTCATGTATCACCCAGGTACATAAAAGAGGGGCTATATAAGATATTACCTTATTCTAAATATCCATGGCAGTCGTGATTATTGAAATATTGCACTAGGCTTAGGTAGTTAATGACCTAGATTTATTTTAAGAGCACTTAACTTTATATCAATAGCTTATTAAACTAAAAAGCTATTTACCAGTGACTCTTGGGACTCTTTCTTTTGTAAAATAAAAATATGTATGTTTAGGGTTCGAAAGGAAAAAGTTTATCATGTAGGACCTGTGTAAACTATACAAATTTCTCACCATCTTAGTTAACAATTGCTTCAATTGATCATTCCATTCATGTTATCGCTACTCCTAATGTTTCAATGTGCATAATTATAAGGATTATATTATTTATAATTCAATTATAAGGAAAAATTGAATACTTCTTGTATAATTTTTTTCATTGAATTTCAGAAAATGTAACCACTAAACCATGTAAATGTTTCTAGTCAATTTGTGGACTAAAGATTAACTCCCAATCCTGATCAACTAAATTATAATGTTTATTACACATATAATTAAAAATTATTTTACCTGATACGATAAAAATAGTCCCAGGTTGTGTTGATTTAAACTGAAAATTATTATCACCATTGTTTTAAACGTGTTTTAATGAAGGGTTAAGTTTCTGATTAGCCCTTTTTTTAATGTTGTGTCTATTCAAATATGAACATGATAAGGAAATTTGTTTTCTGTCAAAATGTTTTACTTAATTATAATTTATATTTTATTTTCCTAATGTTTATAACTTTAATTGAGAAGAAAAAACTTTTTTTTCCCTCATGCTTCTAATTTTTTTCTTTAAGGAACCACATATTTTGTTATTTTATTAAAGATATGGCTACTCTAAGATTGCATAAATGGGGTATAATAGTTGGGTATTAAATTAAAGAAATGTTTTTTGGCCCAAACAGGTGGAGTTTACCTTATTTTCATGGATGGCAAATAAATTGAAAGTCTCAACACAAATTATTTTATTTATAAATATTTTACCTTCCCCCATTTGTCATCATTATTGCTCAAACATTTTTGACCCAAAGGGTTGGCAGAAAAAAATTGGAAAGAATAGTTATTAAAAGCATTGTACATTTCTAAATTTAATAAACATTTACTCTAAGTAAAATACAATTGTAACCAAAAGCAGTAAATTATTTATAAAACAATGAAAAAATTTGATGTATATATGTAAAAAAAAATAGAATGTCCAAAAATATTTGATGAGTCGGTATAATTAGAAATTTAAAATTTGATCTTTAAGAAACCTAAAACTACAAAAAAATATTATATATATNTATATATAAAACATCAAAGCAATTTAAAAATAAAGTCAACAAGTATTAAATAAATAACAATTGTAAAAATACAATTACTAGGGAAACATACCTCTTAATAAAAATATGATCTTCACAGGGATCAGGTTCACTCTAGATGTTAGAAAGGGATGGCGAGTATGAAAATAACATCAATGTAGAGGAGTCAAAATTTAATGTGCTTAAATGAGTTTGGTTTCATTCCTAAATTTGGTTCTCTCAATATTATCTACAAAAGTTCTGCTTCAAAGGGGCTACTTGTAGAATAGATAAGACCTGTTCGTCTTATGTTCATAAATTGCCCTCTGATGTTTTAAATAATTTTGTTAAGACATATTTAAAAATATATAAGTAACTTTTTCTTACTTAATGTAAGTAATCAATTAATAGTTGTATATTTTTTATAAAAATTACTAATATTTAATAATTTGCATACTTTTGTAGAGGTAGGTTATAAAACAAACAATTTATGTCAAACAAAACTGACATACTTTTTATTCTCTTCCATTTTGAGGAAATTATTTTATCTCAGGCTATTAAAGATTGAGTGCTTGCTTTAAAACATCAGTTTTTTAAATTTGAATATCGCTTTGGCAGTTTTTCAGTTGATGCACCAAATGAAGAGTTAATATGGCATAGCAGGTCCCCTTCTTTAAGAATTTAAGGCGGGCAATAAAAGTGTGGAGGAGATGAATTGAGTTTTATTAAAGACTTGTACTCTCCCCTATATTAAAGAGGTACTCAGTGTTATGCAGCTCTCTTCTCACTTAAATCATATATTAAGAATAATCCCTTAGAATTAAGTTAACACAATTGAAAATCTAAGATGTTACCATAAATTAATTGGAGAGGTACATAATTCCTTATAACCACCAGTGTGACTCAGCCCTATGGATATCATATATTTGCATGCATCTGATGACTGTGGAAGCCTACGTGAATATCATATATTTGTTAAAGGTAGGTTTCACTGGTACATTTTTGGGATTTTAAATTTTTTTAGTATTAGTTGATTTTATTTTTAAATTGCTTAATTAGATTAGAATAATTAGATTAAATTTAAATTGCTTTATCATTATGAATGCAAATATGATCATATTATTTTAGCATTTTCAGACTTTAAATTTAAAATTTAAATTTTGCAAATAATGAATTTTGACTTATTAAATTTTGTTGATATATTTTTTAAGTATAATTTAAATCTTGCAATTGTTTAGTCAGTAATTAACTACTTATTTTTATGACAATTATAACTTATTTATATTTACAGGGAATTTAATTTTAAATCTATATTCCTCTCCAATTTGCTATTATTGGTGGGACTTGTTATTCTTAAGAAATTATAGTATGTATGAAAATTGTTTTCATGCATAGTATGTATGAAAACTCTTGCATGATGAACATTTTAAGTTATGAAATCTGTAACTAATACTTTACTGACATAATGATCAGTAAAAAACTTTTGGTATTTTATCTGTATTGAACCCTACTTTTTTTTTTTTTTTCAGATATTCACTCTCCTATAAGAGAATAATGAGTCCAGATGAGGAACAGACTGCCAAATGCCTGGAGCTCTTCAAAGAAGTGCATCCTGGAGGTTTAGGCTGGTCCTCCACTATCACACAAAGATCATGCTGAGACAGCCTTCAGGAGACAGTGCTAGGGATTATGCTTTCCCAACAGGCTATTTCAGGTCTCAATCCCTCTTGGATTACTGCAATACATAAGACTTCGACAAAAAACTTGAGGGAAGTACTGGGATCCTCTTTCTAGGTTACTGAACCTTGGTTTGTAGGAGCATCTAGTAGATTTATGCCGAGACCTGCAATCAATTTTGGAGCTGAGAAGAGCATCTCTCAAGGAGTAGCTAGAAATGAGGATCGCATGCTGCCCAATCATCTGAGCCTCTGTAAGAAGCTGACTGCTGGGAGTTATGGCTAACCCGTGTTATATCTTGTGTTATCTCTTCGGGGACTTCTCAGGACAGTTACCATATAAAAGTTGTTCAAGAGCATCTTTTTCAGGCCTTGCTTTTTCAGGTCGCCAGTTTAAGAGGGAAATATCGGGGTCAATTGTCTTCAGATAGTTGGAGGAATGCCAGAGCTCCTTCTAGTTTAATAAAACCTTTTCACATGGTGAAAGTCTTGATAGGGTAATTAAGAACATAAATAGCTGAGTGCCCATTAACTGTCAGTTTTTTTTCTTGTGAAGACATCATTGATGTGTGATGATCTTTGTTAGAAATTCATTGGTGTGTTTTGTAAAGTGCGAGAGAAAGATCAATTAATGCAAGGGAATAGAATAAAAATCTAACTGTCCCAGCCAGGGCACGAACCTGGATCTCCTGCTAACTGGGCAAATGCATTATCCTATTACGCTATAGGGAAAACCAGCCCTGGCTGGGACAGTTAGATTTTTAATCTATTCCCTTGCATTAATTGATTTAAATTTATGTGGGATTATAAACCACAAATAAAATTAACGTTTATAAATGTGAGAGAAAGAGTTCATAAGAATGATTAGGCAAGTAAATTTTTTTAAAGAGATAATCGTGGCACATCATTTTAGTTGATATGGGATCCATTGAAATGAAAATTAAGTTTGAGAATAACAATAGAAATTTTTGATAAACTATTACTTGTTGAAGGTAATATATGGTATGGTAGGGCACCATAACGAAAAAATGTTAAAAAATATAAAGGATTACAACAGTTTTTTTTTTTTTTTTTTTTTTTTTTTTTTGTTCCTTATAAATAACAAACTTCAAATTCAGTTAATCACTCTATTTAGTAGAATTTTTATTTAATTAATGTGACCAAAAACAATACCACACACTTATAACTGACATGTGGGAACTAACAAATAACATATAAAATCCACTAGCCTACATAGTTGTACGCTGTCAATTGTCATGAAATCTGTGATTCATAGTAGTGTGGTACCCTTCACTGGGCCCAGCTCATTGTTCTCAGTCTTCATCGATACTATTGAATTTTTAAACCTACAGTTATCAGGGTCCATGGAAATATAGCTAGGAAATCAAGTATAGCTGATTTCAAGGGTAATGGCATGAGAAGCACTTATACCCTTTCATATTTTTCTTCTATTTTTCTTTTCTTTGTGCACATCCGATGTATAGAGCTTTCTAGTCCCCAACCCAATCAGTGTACATGGTTCAATTAATGTGAAATGAAGTCTTGACAAAATTATAATTACCTCAGGGTTTTCAGGTCTTATTAACAACTTCAGGTTGAATTAATTCTTCACGTATAAGCTCTAGATTTGTGTTCCTGAAAGTACGTGAAAAAAAAAATTATAACAAAAATTATATGTTTTTTATTTTATTGATTTAATTTTCTTTCTTGTCCCTGATTGTAGAAGCTTCAGGATGATTGCCTTATCTGCCAGCTTGAATACAAAGGCCAACTTACATCCAATATGTAGAACATCATGATGCTTCCCCATAGAACAATAGTTTGAATTCCTTTGGTTCGCAGTGAAATGAAAGTGCAGGGCACCTTCCACAGTCCTCTGGCAATTAGGCTTCTCTTGTTGGAGATCCCCTGTCGAAGAGTTCTTTATTTTGCACTTAAGATGGTGAGAGAGATTGTGCCTCTTCTTCCATCTAGAAGGAAAATGTGATGTTTTAGGCTTTGTATGTAAATATTTGTGTTTAAGAATATTATCACAATTCTTACAAAATATTCACAGAAATATTATAGTGATAATAACATTTTTATAATGGTAAGAACATTTGACATATTATCATAACTATACTTTAAGCTTATCGTGTTTCCCCTGTACATAAGACATGATCCAGAAGGTGCAGGTCATTTAATCCTTCTGAAGGTCTTGCCATTTTCCCCTTCAAGAGCATATTAACTTCTTTGAAGCACTTATTCAATTTCAAAAATTGATTTAAAGACTCGGATCCATTCAGTATACATGGTTCAATTTATATTAAATGAGGTTTTGATAAAATTATAATTACCTCAGGATTTTCAGTCTCCATTGGTATCTTGACAACTTAAAGTTGAATAAATTCTTCCCTTGTAAGCTCTTGAATTGTATATACCTGAAAGTACAAGAAAAAAATCAATTATAATAAAAATTTATAATTTTTTATTTGATTTTTTTTATTAATTTAATTTTCTTTATTTTTCATGTTAAAAATAAACTTTGATGTTATGAAATATTGATAGAATCGATATTATATTCAAACTTACCATTTGAATATTTTATTTATAATTGTATTTATCATTCAAATTAAGTAAATGCAGCTATTATTGTTTTTATAGTAGTTATATTAAATATAAGTATAAGGCTTCAATAATACAAATTTAATAATGACAAAATGACATGAGGATGATGACAGTGTAATTTTCTTAAGGTAGCAGCATGATGTGCCAAGCAGTGCTGTTTTTTTTTTTTTTTTTAATGACATTATTGAAATCATGAATTTCCTTTACGGTATGAGAAGCCCTCATACCTTTTTTCCATTTTTGTTGTGTTAAAATGACAGTGCATTCATTAAAACATTTCAGAACTCTAAAGGCCACAGTGACTGATCCCGTTTGTCAAGTCTTTATTTACTTATTATTGTAATTCTTAAAAACTTCTCATAAAAGGGAAAAATATTTTGGGACTGATGTAATTTTCAAAGTCTGTTATCTGCGGTTCAATTTTTTAATTACTTAAAGTAATAATTACTTCCTCCCACATTTGCCGTTGGATGTAACTACCTTTACTTAAATTACTCCAGGTCTTGGCAATAATGACACCAAATTATAAAATAAGGGGGTCCTTTTTCACAGAGATATCCACTTCATTATTTTTTTGCCATTTAATGTTTGTAGCATAAAGTATTGATTCACTACTATTATTTTGAACTCTACTGGAGGAGAATGTTAAAATGGCTTTTACTTAACTTTCTTACTTTTTACAACTTTGAAAATAAATTTTCAAGCTCATACACCTATCCCAGATCCAATCAGTGTACATGGTTCAATTAATGTGAAATGCAGTCTTGACCATATTATAATTACCTCAGGGTTTTCAGTCCCTATTGGCTTATTAACAACTTCAGGTTGAATTATTTCTTCACGTATACGCTCTTGTATCGTGTAACCTAAAGTATGAGACATTCAATTATATGATTTATGTTTTTATTTATATTATTTTATTGATTTAATTATCTATCTTTTTTCTGTTTTAAAGTAAACTTTATTATTATGAAATATTGATAGAATCGATAATATATTTCAAACTTAACAAAAGATTATTTTATAATTTTATTCATGTTTCAAATGAAGTAAACTCAACATTTATTATATTTATAAGAGTTACATTAAATAAAATATAGTTCTACAATTATAAAATTTAATAGTGACAAAATAACTGCAAGAAAAAGTTAAATTAATGAGTAAATTTCTTACTAGATATACATATTGGTAAAAAGAAACTATAACATAAGATTCATTATAAAAAAACAATGTATACTTATACTATTGTTTAAAATTACTTTTAGTAATTGAAATAATTTTACATGAAAAATCTACTATATAATCATGAATTTTACTACTTACATAAAGAAAAATCTGGAATTTCATAGTTTTCTTTTAATTCCTTCAAGAGGGGTGTAACATGCTTCATTATGGGAAGCGCTAATTTGCTCATAAATAAAACAACTTGTTTTTTTACTCCAACATTGCTTAATCCTTTGTTTTCATTGTTAACTAGTAAAATTTATTTTCCGAGATTCTTTTTTCTATTTAGTAATATATTGTATGATTGAAATATTTCTGAACAGTCCAAGTAGTCCTTCTGCCTCTGACTTTTCACTCTTAGTAGTGTCTACATATCAGCCAAAGGCATAATCTACATTTCTCATCCTCTCTACCATTCGAACAATAGTTATACTCCTTTCAACTAGATGATAGACGAGGACTTCCTAACATTCATGGAGCAATTATTTTCTGGTTTATGTTTCCATTGATCCTTTGTAGCTTCTTGCTTTCTATTCTGATCCTAATAACTTTCAGGGGTGAGTGCCTAAAAATACAAAAATGCATAGAACAATCAATTGTTTTTTTTATGCATCAACCAAGTATGCCCCATAGCACTAGGTAGGAAATCCTGATTTCAAGGATGATGGCATGAGAAGCACTCATGCCTTTTCATATTTTTTTTTTTCCATTATTATTTTCTTTCTGCATAACCGATGTATAGAACTTCGGGATGAATCCACATAGGGCAATAGTTTGAATTCCTTTGCACCACAAAGAAAAGGAAGCATGGGCCACCTTCCACAGTCCTCTGGCAAATAGCCTTATCTTGTTTCAGATATCTCATCAAGGAGTTTAATATTTTGCACTAGAGTTAGTGAGAGAGTTCTGCCGCTTCTTCTATCTAGGAGAATGTGTGTTGTTTTTGGACTATATAGTTTTTTTTATATATATATTTGTGTTTAAGATTATTTCATGTTATTTACAAAATATTCACGGAAATATTATGGTTGTAATACTATTTGTATAATTGTAAGAACATTAGACAAAATATCATTACTGTACTTTAAGCTTATCGTGTTTTCCCTGTACACAAGAAATGATCCAGAAAGAGCAGGTCATTTAGTCTATCTGAAGGACTTTTGAACATATTTAATCCTTTGAAGCTCTATTTCAATTTTAAAAATTTATTGTAAGCCCACCACTCCTAGCCCCCGATCCAATCAGTGAATATGGTTCAATTAATGTGATATACAGTCTTGACCAAATTATATTTACCTCAGGATTTTCAGTCCCTATTGGCTTATTAACAACTTCAGGTTGAATTATTTTTTCACGTATACGCTCTTGTATCGTGTGACCTAAAGTATGAGACATTCAATTATATGATTTATGTTTTTATTTATATTATTTTTTTGATTTAATTATCTATCTTTTTTGTGTTTTAAAATAAACTTTATTATTATGAAATATTGATAGAATCGATAATATATTTCAAACTTAACAAAAGATTATTTTATAATTTTATTCATGTTTCAAATGAAGTAAACTCAACATTTATTATATTTATAAGAGTTACATTAAATAAAATATAGTTCTACAATTATAAAAATTAATAGTGACAAAATAACTGCAAGAAAAAGTTAAATTTATGAGTAAATTTCTTACTAGATATACATATTGGTAAAAAGAAACTGTAACATAAGATTCATTAGAAAAAAACAATGTATACATATACTATTGTTTAAAATTACTTTTAGTAATTGAAATAATTTTACATGAAAAATCTACTATATAATCATGAATTTTACTACTTACATAAAGAAAAATCTGGAATTTCATAGTTTTCTTTTAATTCCTTCAAGAGGGGTGTAACATGCTTCATTATGGGAAGCGCTAATTTGCTCATAAATAAAACAACTTGTTTTTTTACTCCAACATTGCTTAATCCTTTGTTTTCATTGTTAACTAGTAAAATTTATTTTCCGAGAATCTTTTTTCTATTTAGTAATATATTGTATGATTGAAATATTTCTGAACACTCCAAATAGTCCTTCTGCCTCTGACTTTTCACTCTTAGTAGTGTCTACATATCAGCCAAAGGCATAATCTACATTTCTCATCCTCTCTACCATTCGAACAATAGTTATACTCCTTTCTACTAGATGATAGACGAGGACTTCCTAACATTCATGGAGCAATTATTTTACGGTTTATGTTTCCATTGATCCTTTGTAGCTTCTTGCTTTCTATTCTGATCCTAATAACTTTCAGGGGTGAGTGCCTAAAAATACAAAAATGCATAGAACAATCAATTGTTTTTTTTTGTTTTTTTATGCATCAACCAAGTATGCCCCATAGCACTAGCTAGGAAATCCTGATTTCAAGGATGATGGCATGAGAAGCACTCATGCCTTTTCATATTTTTTTTCCATTTTTATTTTCTTTGTGCATAACCGATGTATAGAGCTTCGGGATGGATCCACATAGAGCAATAGTTTGAATTCCTTTGCATCACAAAGAAATGGAAGCATGGGCCACCTTCCACAGTCCTCTGGCAAATAGCCTTATCTTGTTTCAGATATCTCATCGAGGAGTTAATTATTTTGCACTAGAGGTAGTGAGAGAGTTCTGCCGCTTCTTCTATCTAGGAGAATGTGTGTTGTTTTTGGACTATATAGTTTTTTTTATATATATATTTGTGTTTAAGATTATTTCATGTTATTTACAAAATATTCACGGAAATATTATGGTTGTAATACTATTTGTATAATTGTAAGAACATTAGACAAAATATCATTACTGTACTTTAAGCTTATCGTGTTTTCCCTGTACACAAGAAATGATCCAGAAAGAGCAGGTCATTTAGTCTATCTGAAGGACTTTTGAACATATTTAATCCTTTGAAGCTCTATTTCAATTTTAAAAATTTATTGTAAGCCCACCACTCCCTAGCCCCCGATCCAATCAGTGAATATGGTTCAATTAATGTGATATACAGTCTTGACCAAATTATATTTACCTCAGGATTTTCAGTCCCTATTGGCTTATTAACAACTTCAGGTTGAATTATTTTTTCACGTATACGCTCTTGTATCGTGTGACCTAAAGTATGAGACATTCAATTATATGATTTATGTTTTTATTTATATTATTTTTTTGATTTAATTATCTATCTTTTTTGTGTTTTAAAATAAACTTTATTATTATGAAATATTGATAGAATCGATAATATATTTCAAACTTAACAAAAGATTATTTTATAATTTTATTCATGTTTCAAATGAAGTAAACTCAACATTTATTATATTTATAAGAGTTACATTAAATAAAATATAGTTCTACAATTATAAAAATTAATAGTGACAAAATAACTGCAAGAAAAAGTTAAATTAATGAGTAAATTTCTTACTAGATATACATATTGGTAAAAAGAAACTGTAACATAAGATTCATTAGAAAAAAACAATGTATACATATACTATTGTTTAAAATTACTTTTAGTAATTGAAATAATTTTACATGAAAAATCTACTATATAATCATGAATTTTACTACTTACATAAAGAAAAATCAGGAATTTAATAGTTTTCTTTTAATTCCTTCAAGAGGGGTGTAACATGCTTCATTATGGGAAGCGCTAATTTGCTCATAAATAAAACAACTTGTTTTTTTACTCCAACATTGCTTAATCCTTTGTTTTCATTGTTAACTAGTAAAATTTATTTTCCGAGATTCTTTTTTCTATTTAGTAATATATTGTATGATTGAAATATTTCTGAACAGTCCAAGTAGTCCTTCTGCCTCTGACTTTTCACTCTTAGTAGTGTCTACATATCAGCCAAAGGCATAATCTACATTTCTCATCCTCTCTACCATTCGAACAATAGTTATACTCCTTTCTACTAGATGATAGACGAGGACTTCCTAACATTCATGGAGCAATTATTTTACGGTTTATGTTTCCATTGATCCTTTGTAGCTTCTTGCTTTCTATTCTGATCCTAATAACTTTCAGGGGTGAGTGCCTAAAAATGCATAGAACAATCAATTGTTTTTTTGTTTTTTTATGCATCAACCAAGTATGCCCCATAGCACTAGCTAGGAAATCCTGATTTCAAGGATGATGACATGAGAAGCACTCATGCCTTTTCATATTTTTTTTCCATTTTTATTTTCTTTGTGCATAACCGATGTATAGAACTTCGGGATGAATCCACGTAGGGCAATAGTTTGAATTCCTTTGCACCACAAAGAAAAGGAAGCATGGGCCACCTTCCACAGTCCTCTGGCAAATAGCCTTATCTTGTTTCAGATATCTCATCGAGGAGTTTTATATTTTGCACTATTGTTTCAGATATCTCATCGAGGAGTTTTATATTTTGCACTAGAAGTGGTGAGAGAGAGATTCTGCCGCTTCTTCTATCAAGAAGAATGTGTGTTGTTTTTCAACTATATAGTTTTTTATATAGATATTTGTGTTAAGGAATATTTCATATTACTTACAAAATATTCACGGAAATATTATGGTTGTAATACTATTTGTATAATTGTAAGAACATTAGACAAAATATCATAACTGTACTTAAACCTATCGTGTTTCCCCTGTACACAAGTCATGGCCCAGAAGGTGCAGGTCATTTAATCCTTCTGAAGAACTTGCCATTTTCCTCTTCAAGAGCATATTAACTCCTTTGAAGCACTTATTCAATTTCGAAAATTTATTTTAAGACACACTCCTAGACCGAGACTCTTAGATTCCAATTCATTCAGTATACATGGTTCAATTTATGTGAAATGAGGTTTTGATAAAATTGTAATTACCTCTGGGTTTTCATTCTTTATTTGTTTCTTAACAACCTAAAGTTAATAAATTTTTCCCTTGTGAGCTCTTGAAGTATTGTATATACCTGAAAGTATAAGAAAAAAATAAATTATANATAGAATCTATATTTTATTTCTAACTTACCATTTGAATATTTTATTTATAATTATATTCATCAAAAATTTAAAAAATTAACCAGCAACTGATGGATACAAAAAACAAATAATAATCCAAGGTTTTCTATATCGGAAGCAAACAATTGTTAACTTATAGCTTTTGTTCTTTTATTCATTGTAAATGACCTCAGCTTTAAGCATTGAATTATTTAATAACATTGCCCCTTTAGTGAACCCAAATAATTTCCTTCTCTCTTCAAAGTGATGAATGAAAATTCACTGAAGCAGCAACACAAAAAACAAAGAGCAAGAAAAAAAAATGTGAAAAAAGTTGTCCAGCTGATAAAAATTGCAAATGGTACATAACTCTTTTAGCTTTATAACATAAGATAATTTCTTATATGTGATTTTAATAGAGTATTTTCTCGATAATCTAATCTGAGATAATATTTTAATCATAGAGAAAGGGCATTCAGAAGTAAATATGGTTGAGGAGTCAACATTCAGTCAGAAATATCTAGAAAAAAATGTACTACATACTCACATTTATCTAACTTTTGCAGATTACTATTTAAAAGTGGGCATTCTATTGCTCTGGGATAGGTAACTCCCTCCCTGTTTTTAAATCATCTGACTTTTACAATAACTTTTCCTAATTCGTGAGTTAGTCAAAAGCATGATGTCTCCCTAAATACTCTCTTTCTCTCTCTCTCTCTCTCTCTCTCTCTCTCTTTATACATGTATATAAATATATATGCACACATATAGTTGTGATTTTAATAGACAATAAAAAAAATTTATTTGGAGGTAAATGATGATGTGTTGTTACATTCCGTAATATGTATTTACCATTTCATCTTCCGGGTTGGACCGAGTCAAATTGTTCTTTTTTGCCGAGCTTTCGCACATCATGTGATGGCTTCTTCAGGGCTGAAAAGAGAATGAGAGTTGTAAAGAGAGATTTTTAAAAATCCAGATGGTATATATTTACCATGTTTTATACACCAGGTGGTGTATAATCCCGGCGCGGTCTTGTCCTTGGGCGAAGTCTGCCTTCCCATTGGTTGATACTGTGTTCTGGTGGCTGGTCTCTGGAGTAGTCAGGTAGCTGGTCACTGATTGGTTGGATCCTCTTGTCAATTAGCGCTGGTTTCC
>KZ807460.1:205009-220672 GCA_000696205.2 Oncopeltus fasciatus
GATGGACAATGTCCGAAAGCGCTCGCCAACAGAAGATGGTTTGCAGAAACCAATGAAGACGGATAATAGAAGGTATGATAGTTCTATATTCATTGGTAGTCATAATAACCCTTTAGATTATTTACAGACACAACTACCTAAACTAGTTCATTACAATTTATTTATTACACCTGCAGAATACCAAAATTTGTACTTCCTCAACCAGATTTAATCAATGAATTCAATTATGTTAAATACCTGGTTAAAAGTAATAGTTTTCATAGTAATTTTGTTAATAAAGTTTATAAAAAAAAATCAAAAGAAAAAATTTATTTTACAAAAATAATAAATCACTAACAGGTATTTGTCACAGTGAGCCATATATCTAGGTTCATTTTAGGAGAAAAATAGAATCTAACGTTTAAGAAATGTTCTGCCCAGGTGAACTGTCAGGTTCTGTTAAATTAAATGTTAAAGATGTGTATATATATTTAGGATAAATAGGAATTATGGTCAAAATATGGATGGAAGAACATTTTAGAGCATTTCATGAAAGCAAATTTCTTGTTCATTTATATTACATATAGCTGGATGCCATAATGCTCCATTAAAAATTCTCTCCTAAATGAAGAAAACAAAGGTAAAAGGCTGAACTAACTAAAAATGAAGCTGTAAAAGTAGATCAACAGTCATGAACATTGATGCAAGTGACAAAATGCCTCCTCCCGCCTTCATGATAGCCTTGAAGATGTAAATAAAATGTAAGCCAAAACTTCTGCAGATAGTAAAAAAACATGTTTTTTTAAATTTTATTTTTTTGGATCAACCTTGACCGAACCCCAATAAGTTCTCTTGGTGCAACTGCACAGAATGAGCAGAGAATAATGGTCCAGCTCACTAGTAGCTGCCATGTTCCTTCAAGTCTAGGGCTATTTAAGGGTGAATCCTTTAGGGACTCTCCTTATGTCCTCTGGTATTCCTTTTTCCAGAGTATTCATGGAAAAGCATAATGTGTTAATGTGTCAATAATCCCTTGCAGTTAGCCAGCCAAGTTTTTGTTAGTAAGGAGTTAAGTGGTTGTCTCTTTTTGCATTAATTTCAGCAGTATTATAGGCCCTCTGAATATTTATTCCCCTTGTTAAATATATGTCCACTGAATCATCAAGCAGGATCAAGGAAGCAACCAATAGGTAGCATTTTCCTTGTCTAATTAATGGGTGTAGTGAACTTATACCGCCTGTGCTTGATCCTGCCTTGTAATGAAACTTAAATTTTACACCAAGTACTGTCCTGGTTTCACTTCTTGGGACCAACTTGTTATTTACCACAAAAAGTGGAGCTATATCTTTACACCTTTTCAGTAGCTTTGGACTTCCCATCAGTAACCGCTAACATTTGATGATGCATCAAACTGGAAATAAAAACAGTTATTTTCTTAGTGGAGTTGGGTTGACAGAAAAGATGCTAATTGGAGGACTAAGTTTGGTTTTCTGAAGTGACCGCCTTTCAATAAAAACAATTATTCTGATGGCTGGGTTTGGTTGGCTGGATAGGTGATACTCGCTTACTGCATCTTATCAGATGATTCTGAGCACTAGGGTATCTTTAGATTCATGATGTTTGTTCATAATGTCTAGATGAGTAGAGGGTGACGCTGTGACAGTAGTAGTAATTAGTCTGATGGCGAACATCTTCAGAATAAACTATCAGACTGATGACTGAATTTGGTTTTCTGGAACAGACGACAAGTAGTTAAAATCCTCCAAACTGGTTAAGAATCTCTTGATACACCAGTATGCGTGTATCCACCATTGTCTTAGTTATGAACCATCCATAGTCTTATGCTTTGGTTTGGTTGGCTGGAGCAGTGCTGTTTTCAGCTGATGATGTTCCAAACTGAATAAGAATCACCAAATAGGTGGTGGCGGCTGCTAGCATCTGTAATACAAATGTATTCAGAGTTACTTCAAAGAAATTTTAAGAAAATTTTTCTTATTGAATTATTTATCTTGAAAAAATTCTTCTTTTTTTAATATTCTAAGAAAATAAATAGTTTTCTTCCCTTATTACTGCATTGATTGATTATTTTAAAAAGGAAAATAAATTAATATATTAAACCTTATTCTTTTTTGAGAGAAGTAATAAATCTTGTACAGCTTATTATAATTTGTGCTTAATTTTGTGGATATTTTCGCAGTACCTTCACTCCCACAGATCATTGATGGATCATGAATGCATAAATCTACTCAGGTTGGGTTAAATTCTTATTATTAAAAAAAATAAATTATTTTTAGAAAGTGATGAAAGTAAATGCTTGACTAAATTTTTTTCTTTCTTTTTTTTAATTCTTAAAAGAAAATATTTTATAAAAAAAATTTTAATGGAAGCCAGATAAGTACAACAACTCAATTTGGCATAATTCAGAGATTTTTGTTTTGTATTATACAATTTTAAAAAACAAGAACGAGTCCCACTACAGGTTTTAAAGGTCTCAGGATAAAGCTTTTTACAGTGTGCTTTTTCGCTACTCATGACACATAGAGAAGGTATTTGTTCAGTAACCTGTTCTGGCCACTATCCCATGAAGAAAGGTACAAAAAAAAAAAAAGACCTGGGTATTCCCGGCAGCAAATCAGGAATCCTTTTGATTACAAGCTGAAGCAAAAAAAAACAACTGTGAACTGTGAGTAATGAACCTAAAACCTCAGACTTAGGAGTCAAGTGCCAAAATTGGAGCACCGACCTCTTAATTACCTATTATTCAATTTAAAAAAAAAAGTTTATTTCTTTCAGGCCAGAGAGTTTTCGTCAAACGTCTATTGGCATCCAATAAACCTAAGGAATTACGAACATGAATGGCTGTGTCTCACAAAAAAAAACATAATAATCTTAACATTTATAAGTGATTTTCTTAGAGTTTTAGTAAAAAAATTTTTTTTTTTTTGCGTGGTATTTTCAGCCACTTACTGAGTGCACGAGAGCGTAATCAAGATTGAAGAAGCCGCAAGCTGAGAATGCCACCTCCCTCTTCATGGCGATGTGCAGCCTTAACTTCTTCTGCAAAAATTAACATCATATTTGAAAACTAAATTATTTTAATTTGCTAGAAATAATTTATTAATTAAATCGCAATTACAGTATATACAATCCCACAAATGAACCTTGAATATTTAGATGACTAATGCCTGATTGCCTTCTCACTTCAAGAAGCTGAACTATCTCTTAATGACTATTAGCAGTAAAATAAATTAACCTTGCATGACTTTTAACTAAGAACGGAACAATGTTTTAAGTATTTAAAAGCATTAAAATTTACAAAAATATAGACGCAAATACTTCTTGGCATCTCTTTATCGCCACACACATCTCCGAACTCGTTGGTAGTGAGTTATAGAGATTAGGTGCTCAGCGAACGACCTCTTGTTTTGAACTGTATCTTTGTGTCATTTGAACAAAAATTATTGCATCGCATTGGGTAAACAACATTATTCAAAGGGCTTTTCACTTGACTTTCTTCTCGTAGAAGTTCTTTACAAATTTAGGTAAGAGGGATGTCGAGAGATTCAAAAGGATGTCAACCTAGCCGCTACAATTAGTTTTCAAAATGCCATACATGTAAAAGAAAGACAATTTTCAGATTAGAATTGATTTAATGAGTGAAAGTTCGACGCTTATTACGATAATAATCAGCACGTTTATCTCTGCTTCAATTTAATTATGGGAGGATCTGTTATTCGCGTACATTTTAAATTCTTTTAACATAACTAAAATATTGAATATTTTGATGAATCCAAGAGATTCGGAATCAAAGGACTTACACGTCCGCCTCATTTCACTTCCAAATTGAAAATTTGATGATTTCCTGTCAATCTGAAAACAACCTTGTTTATATCCAGTGATTTTTCTTGTTACCAACCAAATAGTTATATTACAGTGTATTACTCTCTCCAATTACTAAGATATAACTGAAGAAGTACAATAGGGTAACGTTAGCAGACTAGCAGTTATAGTCTGTTTGTATACTCCGAAATCTATTTTATTCTATGAGGATATAAAATCTCAATTCATTTCTCTTGAAATCGAATGAGTAGAAAGGGTAGTTCATATGGAAGCTAAATTCCATAATTCCAATACTAAATATTTTGTATCTATCTACATATCCATAAGCTTAATCTCTACATGTCTTTTATACCAAAATCTTATAATTTATACTAAAAACCTTGTATCTATATACATATCCATAAGCTTAATCTCTACATGTCTTTTATACCAAAATCTTATAATTTATACTAAAAACCTTGTATCTATCTATGTACATATCCATAAGCTTAATCTCTACATGTCTTTTATACCAAAACAAAACCTTATAATTTATTTAAGCCAGAATAATGAACATCCAAATATAATTGATTTAAGCCAGAATAATTATAAACATTCAGATATATAATTTATTTAAGCCAGAATAATAAACATTCAGATATTTTGGTGTTATTAATGGTTTTATGCATTAATGATTTCTGCATAACATCTCTGTAAAGTTCCAAATGGATTTTAATGGCCTTCTTATATATATATTTTTTCTTATGGTTCCTATGTTGAATCTTGAAGACTACATATTTTTCTTTACTAAGACTATATATTATTCTTCTTTCATGTGAGTCTAATAACATGTAACATGTAGGGTTAGATTACATAGAAATTGAATTATATCCAATATCTACATAGTTATTAGTGACGACAAAAATTATAAAACAGAAAAGGAGGAAAATTTAATTTTCTGTAATTTTGTTTGACAATATTAGTAAACCAGGGGTTGAGTAAGTAATATATGTATATATATATNATATAATAAATATAACTAGGTAGGTTGAGCGTCTCTCTTTACCTCGCACTCCAAGTTGTCCCAATTCCTTCTTCAGGGAGAACATATTTAACCTTCTATTCAGCTTGTGCACTATAAGTTCAAGTTAAAAGTATATACTTTGTTTAAGCAGCTCCTGCCCTTATTTCTTTTATTTTTTTGTTTGTAATGTTATGAAACTGAAACATTAGAATGGGGTTTACATGACACGTGGTGTTTAAATACAAATTTTCATTGATTATGATGTTGAGGAATTCGCTCGGCTTACGCAGCAAGACATCTCTTAATAATTATATAGGAATACCTCGGTCAGCTTAAATAAGAACATATGTGAGTGATGTAACTGGAAAAAAAAAAATCTCCAGCCACAAGCTGCGAAAAATCGACAAAAATCAGTATTTTTTTACTCCTCCACACCGCGATATGCTTAAATAGCCATGGGATGTGATATGCTTAAAGGGCATGCTCATTTAGCTATAATGGCGCTAATTTACAATGAATTATTTACCGAACTCATTTTTCTACATGGGAGTCGACATACAGAATTATATGTCCATGCGGGACTCAACTTAGCTGGTGGGTGACTTTTTAAAGTAAATTTTTCATTTTCCTGAAGAAAATCTGTTTTCCCACCTGAATAGCAGATCACTTCTTATTTAATGATAAAAAGTTCTTATCATTTCAAGTTTGTGTTGTGTTTTCTATTGTCTAGATATTGGAGGCAGTCTTTTTTTATTTCTTCATTATTAATCCTTCTTCAACTCCTTTGTATTAATGAAGGGAGGGGGCAATTATATTAAGTAGCCACTTGGTTCTAAACAGCAATGGGACTGGGAAGGATTTTTCTCTCGATAACCTTCAGACCACGGTTGGACTCAAACCCAGAGCATCAGACCAATTAAAAATTTAATTTTATATCCTTTAAACCGCAAGTTTTTTTCTTCTTTATTTTATTATTATTGCCAAGTTTGTACTTCTTTCTCCTATTATTATTGCTAAGTTTTTACTTTTTTCAACCACTATTGTCATTACTGTACTAATATACGTAAAAAATTCT
The DNA here is from genome assembly GCA_000696205.2 of Oncopeltus fasciatus. Lineage (NCBI taxonomy): Eukaryota > Metazoa > Arthropoda > Insecta > Hemiptera > Lygaeidae > Oncopeltus > Oncopeltus fasciatus. The sequence continues at coordinate 210,907 of KZ807460.1, forward strand.
ACAAAAATTATAGTGAAAGCTTTCTTGTCTATTGATAATGTTTTTTATTCCATTAAGGAACAGTATAGAATAGCGAAGTCCTACTGGATATTTCTATATAAACATGAACCTCAAAATCATAAGTCACTATTGTTGTTTTCGAATCAAAGTGAACCGTAATTATTTTAAGAGAAAGACCAATAATATATATTTCTAGAATTTTTTCTTTACTTTTTATCAAAGAAAAGATAATTTAAAATCATTAAATTAACTATTACGTGAAATGAACGTTTCTTGGTTATCAAATACCTAAACTGGCTTTTCCATTTGTCAATTTATCTGAAGGTCGTGGAGAAAGAGATTATCACTAAAGGTAAAACCCCTCGCAATGGGTAAGACATCTGTTATAAGATTACACCTTTCCATTTTAATTGGGTGTTCACCAACATCACTTTTTGTTTACAATTTTGATAGTCAGTGGTGTGTTGGGAAATCCATACTTTTAAACATTGACATATGAATATTTTATAACCTCAGTTTAAAAAAAATCATGCACATTTATTATGTTATGAAACATGAAACAACAAATGATTGGAGACAAATTTAAATCCACTAGACTATTTAAAACCTATCCATGTCAAATATTTAAACTTTTTAGAGGATTAAGGCTCTTTAAAGAAGTTTAAGAAGAAATACTCACATTGTTTGAGATGTCATTCGTCTTGTCGTCAATCATTAGTTGATAGAGAATAATGTTAAATTCCTTTGCCTGTAAAATTAAAAATATTTTTGTTGTAATATTAAATTAAATTAAATTATAACAAAAAACGTCAGTTTTAAAGATTTTGTGTCGCTTTTTAAATTCAAATATGTCTACAAAGATTACTAATCCTCTCTTCACTAATCAGATCAGTGTATTCCGAAGGAGTAGAGCACCACATTGGCATAATTATGTATTTTATGCCCTACTGAAAATTAAATAACAATAGAAAATTTAAAATACTAGTTTTGATCATTTCATTATGATCATTTATTTAATAAACTTTCGTTAATTGGAGCTCGAATTAATCGTTCACTATCCAAGATGAGTATGGTGACATGTCTAACGTCATTATAGTATATAGTACTATTGAATTTTAAAGAATATAAAGATTATTTGAGTTTAAAAAAAAATGTTGATCCTATTGACAGGTTCCAAAATTACCATAACTCTTAATTATGGGTTTTTCGAATTTATTTTGAGTAATCATACTAATAAAATGTTTTATCGAGGAAACAAAATAATCCCAAGAAGAAGTTCTTGTTTTTTTTTGTTTACAGTGTTAACCTCCCTTTCAGCCACCCCATTCTAAACACCCATTGCTTAGGACAAGCTTTTATTTATAAAGAAAAGATTGACCTGGTCGGGATTTGAACCCTCGGCGTAAGGATTTCGAGACCCGCAAGGACCTGCTTTGGCGCCCAAAAAAGTTCTTCACTTTAGAAAAGGTTTTCTATCATTTTTCGGTAGAATCCTGAGGATTTTATCATCAGTTAATAGATCTAGAGAGTTCCTAAATTTTGAGTCAACGGAAGTACTGACAATAAAGTCAGGGAGGTTACTGTGGTCAAAGTCAGACTGGAAGGATTCTTACATTTGGAAGCAATAGGGGAATCTTGCCCCCAACTAATGAAACACAAGTCCTTTACGCAGGGGCTACAAAACTAAGCAGATTTCTCATGCTCTAATTTAGATCAACATGGATAACATCATTTTGATGAGTAAATGACTAATTAGATTTTAAAAGCCAAAAATAAAGCATTGAGAGTAAAAATTAAGGTAGTTAATGAGGGGAGAGGTGTAGAAAGGTCTAGAAAATTTGAAAATTACATTCAGAAATACCTTAAGTAATACCTAATTTTCCTTTAAAAAAATATATGATAAAAAAAACCTATATACAGAATTTGGTTTCTTCTGCTCATTTCTTATTAGTCTTTCACAAAATTAGTATTTAAAATAAATTTAACTCACAGTTAACTTCCCAGAAATTTATTTCTGGTAGAAACACCTATTGGACTTTGACAACTAAAAGTTTACTTGGCATACTTTTTCCAAATTTCAATGTTATTTTAACAATAATTTTTGTATTTTACTATTATTTAAGTCATACTTTGAAGTAACTATAGAGGAGATATTAATTTAAATTATTTTCTTCATTTTTGGTAAAAGTTCATTAATATGTATGATTTTAAATAATCTGAACGTATCTTGTTCACTCACCTTATGTGTAAGGTCAACGCAGGACTTTATTATGTTCCAGGTGAGATAAGAAGTTGCGATTATCCAACATAATTTTGTTATAACAGATACAACTATTAACTGCTTAGTGAAAGTGGATTCAATGACGACCAGTACGTAAAGTTCGTATGTTTCCGAAATTGATACAAAAAAATTTAGTAAAATGACCAGCAATAACTGTGGTGACTGAATCTTGCAGAGGTTGGATGCACTTTCACTCAGCTTGAAGTGAGTACTGATGAGGACTTCGATTCTTTTTGCCCTGTAAAAAACAGAGGATCTGAAGAATACGTAAAGTGCCTTCGTGGAACTGGCAAAGAGTGAGCTACATATCACGATGAGAGCGGTAAAGCTGTTCACTACTAGAATTATCTTGAAGAGTAAGATGTCATAGTAAATCTGTACGAAAACCCCATCGAAATAGAGGCTGTTGTCCGATAAGAACGTTTCGGTTATTCCAAAAGCAAAGGTCACGATGACCAAAATGAAGTCTATAGCGCCGGGCCAAGTCCGAGGAGCCGGGGGCAAATTCAAGCCGGCAAGCGCGTCGACGACTTCCTGAAGTCCGTTCAGGGAGGCGTTGAAGTCGCTGTGGGAGTTCACTTGGCCGAGCACTGCTACCAGGGGCACGGCCAACATGATTATGCAGTCGGCGAAGTTGGCAGCCCTTGTGATGTAGCTCTTGCGCGGGGTGACGTCCAGCGTATGGGTCAGGATGTAGCTAAGCGCCGCGGCGTACAGACAGCTCAGGATGGCCGTGCCGAAGAGCGCTCTGCTGCAGACGAAGAACTCCCTCTGGCGCCGCCTCAGAGGACATATGCTGAATATTCTTGAAGGAAGCAATATCCCTTCCGCCATGTTTACTACCCTGTTGTCCGCCTGCTCGTCCATTTCCAAAGATTCGGAGACTCGTACAAGCCTGCGAGCGTTATCCGATGAGATTGACGTCTCAGATATACTTGTCAATAACTCAATTGCACGTTCAAAAGGAATGCCCTCAACTTAACTATCAAGATTAATATTTAAATACAGCTCTCGAAAAGTGAATTATTGACGTGTTTGGTTTGTTATATTTTCTTATTTATTTATCATTACATTGAATCGGATGGGGATACATTGATGATCTCCCACTTGGTCCAAAAAATGTATGCTTTGTAGGTTTTTAGAATGGATTATCCCTTGTACTATAAAATTTAAATTTCCTTCCCCCCTCCCCGGTATCGACCATTTTACAGGGCATATGTTGATTTCCGTTCTATCTATATCGGTTGTGCCTCTAATATAGGTTCGGTTAAATAGGTTTCGTACACATTGGAGGGGGGGGGAGTTTTTCTTTTATAGATTACCTTTAATTTTATTCAAGTAGAATTTAATTTTTTGGAAACTGAACAAAAGCACTTGAAACTAGCTATTATTGGTAAGACACACTAATTGGGAACTATAAATTCTGAGATGGTTCCTGCGCTAATGCGGCAAGAACAAAACAGTCGAACGTTATTAATTATTTTGATTATTATGAACAAAACAGTTATTTTAAACAAGTATTTTAAATAGAACAAATTTTTTTTTAATGTACAACCATTGTAAAAATTTTATTTTTACTGTTGTTGTTATTTTCTTGCTTCAGGAAATGGAATAACGAAAAAAAAAAATTATATTATTACCTTTTCTATGAATTAACTGTCACCATAACTCTATGAATTAACTGTTAACATAAACACAACTCTTTATTAAATCGGAAAATTATTTATTGATTATTAACAAAGTATTTATCTATTTTATACAGTTGAACAACACATCTTAGGGAACCCTCTAACACTGCTGTAAAAAAAAAATGGTAAAAAGAAAGAAAGAGAGAAAATTTGATTGATAAAATGGAGAACAGAGAGAAGATATTGTTGAAGAGTAGGTGGCGTGTTGAGCAGACCAAGAATACGGGAAGGAGGCAATTTAAGGATGACAGCTGCTTCCTTGTCTCTTTAGAAGGAAGTCGGCTTTCTGGGAATTTCAGATGAGAATGTCTCAGCCCTTTCGCGTACCTTCGCGACACGTCCATTAAATTGTAAAAGCAGCTGGCCAGCGGCTCCCCGTCAGTGATAATGTCAGTCTCCCTCTGTGGTTGAGTTCCCCTAGCATCATGGCTGTTTCGCGTCTCGGAAACAGTAATCAGTGACAGTGTTTAACACAAGTTATCTTGAGGCCTCTTAGAAAATAAGTGTGTTTAATTTATTTGTACATAATAATTAATTAGCCGTAAATAATTTTCTATTTATATTTAGTTATATGTTACTAAGTAAGGACAGTAGATTGAAATTAGTAGATTTAATTATTCGTGATAATAAATAACTTATATTTATCTCTGTTCTTTTAATTATTAGTTATCCGTAGCCGGTAACATTATTAATGAGAAATTTTATAAAAATAAAACTACTCAATTATTTTATTATAATCAGCAATTGAATTCTCGCTATCAGCTCGCTGTCTCCATAGGTAAAAATCTGTTGAGGGAAAGATTAAAGATGAATATAACAGAATTATCTTGTCTGACTTCAGTATATTGAAAAACGAAATGAAATTCAAAATAATAAACATAAAGCAAACAGGAAAAAAAAACTTGCTGAGAAAAATAATTGTGAACAAGATCACTTAAAACTGGCTTCCTTTTGGTAAGAAACTCCAATCGGGAACTATAAATACTGAGATGGTTCCTGCGCTAATGCGAATTTTAAATTCATAACTTAAAATATACGTGAATATTTAATAACTATATTATCTTAAGATTTTTATATTTCATTTTATTGAATTAATATTTTTGTTTTACATAATTATTTTCTCACATTTATAATTAGGAGCACGATGGTCTGGAGGTTCGGGTACTGGACTCCAAAGGCCTCAGGTTCAATGCTCACAGCGCACAGTAATTTTTTTCTTTCTTTGCTTCTGTTTGTAATGACCCTGGTGTGCTCCTAGTAATGACCCAGTCCAAATTGGGTACTATTTCTCATTGAATAGGAATAAAAAAAAAAAACAAGCGACCATATCGGTGAGTCGACCATACACCTTCTTTAGTGTTCCGTGGGTAGAATATTTGTCTGTTTTTAAATAAACCCTTAACGTGTATTTCACCTTGGACCTATATGGTCTGTTGCAGGGCTTTTTTTCTTTCTTTTAAGATATAACAGTTTCTTCTGAAATTTCTACATATTTTAATTGCATGTCAAGTAGATTCTAGTTATTGACACTATGTATTCCCTGTGAACCTAAATAAATAAAAACAAGTTTGAAGTGGTATTATATTATTCACGAACCTTCCTCCAAAATACATTTATTTATTTGTAGTAGTAGAAAATATGTCTGAATTTGCGTATAGTAAGTGAATTAATTTAAAATTTTGGTACTTAATTAATTATAATTGAAAAAATATTACTTTAACTTTAAATACCTTGGAATGAGCCAATGTCGTTTGTCGGGTAATCCGAAAAATCACAGAAAACGAAAGGAATAACCAACACAGCTGGACAGAAGCTTGCTCGACGTCCAAAATGGCATCTTCGCCATCTTCTGTGATGGAACAAATAGCTATGTACAAATTGACCATGAAATGGAAAAGGCTGATGGAGGACAAGAAGAGAAATTGGAGATTATATTCCTGGTTTAAGATGAGGCCAGCGTTCAAAAGCAGTTCCTTCGCCCTGGCCAGGCTGAAGAGTTTTTCCAGGCACACTGGGTTTTTGAGTACTTTTAATTCCTCGCAGAGGACTGAAAATCTGGAAGAGAGTCGCTCCATTAGACAGATAATTTGTCTGGAGATGGCCAGTAGAAGTGCATGGCTCCAACAATAGTAGGCAGTAGCCAAATAGCCATCTCCGTTTACATAGAGGTCAACAAACCAGAGTAGCGGAAGCAGGGCTAAGCAGAAGAAGTCGACAGGCTCCAGAGAAGATTTAGGCGAGTACACACTCCTCAGAGAGACGTCTGCCTTTGAAAATGTATCTTCGAGGTCATTCAATCCTTTCGGAGAGGGTCGGATTGCGGAGTAGACCACAGCCAGACAGAGCTGGCTGTATTGGAATCTTCGCAGTGCGAGTTGGAAGGGAGGGAGCTCAATGCTGGAATCAAGCACGTACTGGACAGTGAAGACGACAAGCAATGAAGAATTAAGTCCTGTGATTAAGGAACAAAGAAAGGACCTCTTGTAGACGCCTGATTCTTCTGACAGTGAGAAGACTCCGAGAGCCTTTGATAAGGTGAAAGGAGAACCACTCATCTCGATTCCCTGATATCGATTGAATTCGATTCGTCTTCTAGAAAACTACCACTACTCACTAATCGACAAAATTGACAGATGATTAGTTCTCATTGATACTGAACGCAACTGGATTGAAAATATAATAACCGTGTAATCATTCTTTAGACCATTGGTCCTTGATGTCATGTTAATTGCTTTCATATTGATCAACAAAGAGGGACACCTAAAATAAGAAAATACAGATATACCTTTTCCAACGGGTATAAGTAAATTTGAATAAAAATATTTGCCAGAGTTGGATACGAATTCCTTAATTCAGGTCACCATTTGTATCAGCAATATGAAGATTGAGCAACACAAAATGCATTTACAATAAGTATGTTCTAATCAATTAGTTCTATTTAATTTGTACAAAAAATTTAAACGTTTCTCCACTGTATATAGCAAGCACATACACCACGCGTACAAACACACACACATATACACTCTTAAAGCACTAAATAATTGTACTTAACTTGATAAAGGTAAATTTCATCACGCAAGTTGTGCATTATCTTTTAAGATTTCCCATGCATCATTAAGGATATGCATGAATAAGAGTAAATGACATTTTGCTGCTAGTATGCCCTGTAAACCTTTTCGTAGGTCGTATGATAACAAAGATAATACAATTATTCTTTTTGGAATTTCACTAAACCTCCCCCCTCCCTATACCTCATCCGATTTCAACCAAAAGTGAATGTTCGAGTGTTCTCAATGAAAGGTCTAAATACCGAATTCATGTTCTGCGTTATTATAAGAGTCCACCAGTCACTCAGAATTAAATTCTTAAATATTTTAGATAAACAAATAATAGTAAAAATTTTATACAAGTAACAATAACAAAGAATGTTAGAAAATTTTAAAGAATTAATGAGAGGGAATAGAATAAAAAATCTGTCTGTCCCAGTGAGGACTCGAACCTGGATCTCCTACTTTCCGAGCCTGTATGCTTCCATTACATTAGAGAATGTATGAGAATTTCTTGCGTGTGTAAAGGTTAACTAACTGCCTCAGTGAATGTGACATCGGCACATGATTGCATACAAATCCGATTTGCATTTTTTAATGGTTTTCGGACTCGACCGATTCTGAGTAATGGAAACCTTCATGGTAATCCTGTACAGTCTGATATTCCGGAGCTCCATAACAGCTGTATGCCCATGAAGACGATCATTTCAGAACCAGCACACAGGGAATTGGACATGGATATAATCAAAATCAATCAAATTTAAAAAAAAAAATACATCTGAACGTAAAAAAAAAAATAAGTGACTTTCTACACTATATCAAAATTTGTAAAATGATTCTTGCTACTAGTGAAAATCAGTTCAAAATATTTTTGAATTTAATTCATTCAGCCAGTTAATCAGTAGCACAAAATACATACAATTTTGATATTTCAGGGGCTTAACCTTTAAAAAAAGGAAATTAAATTTTAAAAAACTAATATTTTTTTATTATTATAATTTTTGAAATAGGAGTGGTATCCCTGTAACCATTTTAAAGCTTCTTAGAAATAAAAATTCTATAAATGTAGATATTACAATTTATACACGTATTCTCATGGAAAACTATCTAAAGAAAAATAGTATTGTTAGAACTAAATTTACAAGGTAGCAACCTAACAACTTATATTGACCTTGAAAACCAGAAACCTAGCATGCCAACTGATGTAATATGTTTTTTTAACCTCCCTTTTAACCACTTCAGGAGGGAGGAAATCTAGATCTCTCTAGAATCTTATGTACTTTTTTTTTAAATTTATTTGAAATTTATGGACTGTACTTAAAACTGAAAATATTTTTATTATATAAACCTTTGCTGTTTTAAGTTTTTTTTTTTTTTTTTTTTCTTTAATAATATGTGTGCCAACCTTTGGTCATTAATGTTTCTATAATATAATTTTTTTTGAAATGTGTTAATTAATATTATAATCATTATTTTGATATACATCTTGTTATGTAATTTTAGGACAAAATAATGCAATAACTTGATTAAACCATATATTTATTAGGATGATGGAATCCATGGTCATTTTGCTTTTAGCAGATTTTCCATAGGCAAATCAAGCTATTCCTATTTGTACCAAGATGCAACATTCAAAATTCTACAGATCATCACTGATCCTACATAGGAGATGTTAAAAATATTGAATATTGTGCATTAAGAAATTTATATGTGTATGTGTGTGTATCTGTATGTGCTCGAGCATCCTCAAATTTTAAAATAATGAAAACTAATTCGGTATTTAAACAACTTTTTGCAAAGCTTTGGACAAGTTTGCTGATTCTTATCAGGGAGAGGAAAAGTTTAGAGGAGAACCAAAATTTAAAAAAATTATATANATTTATATTCATTTATATTTAATGATTTTTTTAAAAACACATATTAAGAAAGATATTTAAGAATGCAATTTTCAGTGTTGGGCAGAGCCTCTAATTTTGAAAATATAGAAACTAAATTCGTTATTTATGTTTTTCATTGCAAGTCCTTAAAATTATTCATTTTTGGTTCAAATTGGATAAGGAGGAGGAGGAGGAGGTTTAGAAGGAAACCTAAATTTTTTAATCATAATATCCTTGTTTTGTTTTTTTAGTTATGAAAAATGCATAAAATAATTTCTGACATTTATCTTCTGTAAAATTTTGACAAAAAGTGTCCCCTACTCTACCTTCCCTCACTGACTGTCTTGAACAAATTGTTGTGGACACACCTTTTACATTCATTATTTTCTGTGGATTTTAAATTAAATTTTGACATTTACTCCATAATTGATATATTTATACCCATCTTAATGACACATATGAAGTCGGCATTATGTAGTCCATGCGTCACACACTTGTCACATTCTTCACGAACTTATCTTTTTACCGACAGAGCCCATTTTTTATATAGTTATACAAACTTTAATATAATTTAAATCTCTTTCTTTAATTGGTCTATCTTATTTCTTCTAGTGTCACTTTTTATTTACATTTGTTCAAAAATATTCTCAAATACAGGGATTTATTTGAAAGATTTTCATTAAAAATATTCTGTAAATTGAAAAAGATTAAGAGCTTTTTTTATACTGCTTGGGGGAGAAGGGAATTTTCTTTTCTATTTTTTTCAATTTCTTATTTTATTATATTTGAAGGGTAATCATTAGTTGAGAATTTTATTTTAGAAAAATGTTTTTATTATTATATTAAGTTAATCTATTTATATAGTTCTATTGA
>KZ807460.1:271444-290317 GCA_000696205.2 Oncopeltus fasciatus
ATATATATTTATTTTCCGAATTCTCGAAATTTCCTGAGTTAATTCAAGAGAGCTTGTTAAATATTTTACCGTTAATTGGTATTAACTATAACGCAACCCTACAGGAAACCAGTTTTATTTTTATCTTAGCACTTTAAGTAACTCATCCTATTTTCAGAGCCGAAAATATCAAAAGGTGTATAAAACAAAATGATCATTTTATCAAATTAAATATTTCAAAGGACTCGAAATGTTTTAATCCTACTTAATACTTAATAATCCATTTAGAGCATTCTCTAAGCTTTTTAAATCCCAATCAACTTCTTAAAACAAAAAAAGAATGCCTCAGATTAGTCATTTATTTGTAGATGAAACGTGACAGTCTGCTGTGAAATTTACGTAATTTTTAGGCTTTACTGGAGAAAAAAAAAAAAAAAAAAAATGAACAGCCGCTAAAGCAACTCGTGAGATTATTAAATGTGAAGAGGAATAAGTTCTTGTCCAGCGCTCTTAGCGGCAATGGTTTAAAAACTATAGCAGTCGAGATATGGCGAAAGGAAGTAAGTCTCTTGGCAACCATTAATGGATATTGATGCATTATTAGTATTAAATAATAATATATACTGCACTATTCTGCAGGAAGCTGTTGAGTCAAATCCGTCTACAAGTACTCACGAACTTGCCAGGGAGTGAGATGTGTACAAAGATACTGTCAGTCGCCATCATGGGGAAGGTGAAAAAGAGCAGTAGACTGGTCCCTCACGAACTTACACCTCAGCAATCAGCTCAGAAGATAGAAATTTATGAAAATTTATTGAAAACACTTCTGGCATGAGATACGGGAAGATTGTCATCTATGATGAAATGTTGGTTTACTAGCGAAATCCAATGGCCCCTCCATTTTGGAAATCCAAAAGCAATGGCCAGATAACTGTAAAACTGATTTTCCGGTTGCTTCAAGAGGTCAATTTGAAAAAAACAAACATTTGATACATATGTTATTCATCACAAATTTTTCCTGTTGCATGTTCTATAAATTCTGAACTCTAAAAACCTCCTTGTTCGCAATGAACAATTGGAGCATTGTAAGCGAAGTTGTCTGAGCGTTATCCTGCCTTGATCAACCGAAAAGAAGTATTATTCCAAAAAAGCTAATGCTCGTCCTCACACATCCCGTCAAGCTAAAAGATTTTTTTTTTTTTCTAGTTTAAGGAACTCCAAGGGTTCAAACTCCTGCCTCATCCACCATACAGTCCAGACTTCCCACCATCAGATGGCTACTTGTTTCGATCCATGGCCTATTTTTTTCAACTATTAACAATACTTCTTTTAACAATAAATCCTTGCAGAATAGGAATAGGATGGTTATGGAGCTTGATAGCTCTGCAAGGATTTATTGTTAAAAGAAGTATTAGACCCACAGGATGAAACCACTTGTCCATGTCCACACGAGCCTTTTCGAATCCCTCCACACCAATTTCTTCTATGATGCGGATGACTTACATTTATCCCATCGAGATTTAAAAAAAAAAAAAAAAAAATTATTTAAAATCTTCATTTGGAATTGTAATTTGCTATTAAAAAAATGGTAATCCGCCTTAGAAATTCTGACAATTTTCACATATGGGCATAATTCTCTGACTCCGACCAGAATGTTAAACATTACTCTTTTGTTTTGCCGGAAGTTGGAACGCGTCCTTTGTTAAAAGAGGTTTTCCTCCAGAAAGGATAATGTGACAGAGCACACTCTCTCCTTTCTGAAACACCACTGCACTTCTAGTTAGGGATTTTCTAAATTACATGGTTGCTAGAATAATCAGGCTGCAGAATAAATTTAAAATCACCATCCCCCCCTCATATATTTAAGTGTGAGTTGGAAAATCCGAAAAGGAGTAATTAAGTAATATTAAATTACTGCCATCTCTTTGAGGCGTCCGAGTTGAGGACAGAGAGGTATCCTTCTTCTCATAGAAGTCAGATTTAAAACAGACAAATTTATTGATAAAACAAATATTTGCAGAATTACACAGTCATTACCAAGACCTGGTGCAGAAATCTGGGGTGCCGCCAAGCCTTCCAACATCCAAAGAATTCAGTCCTTTGAATCCAAAATCCTAAGAGTTATTGCAAATGCTCTTAATTTCCTTCACCACGATTTAAATATCCTTTTCGTTCCAGACCTTATTTCTTCCCGCTTCAGCCTTTTCCACAGTAAACTGCCATTCCATCCTAATCCACTAGCATAGACCTTGTCTTCCAACACCAACCCCTACAACCCTCCCCGTCGACTCAAACGAAGATGGCTTTGTAATGGGGACGTAATCTGTAAATAATTTGAGAGTTTTGTCATTGGTCAACTTCTATTCTCGTGCCATTGTAATTTTTTTTTTTTTTTTTTTTGTTCATTTTAATCAAAATTACAAAATCATGTTAACAGAATGAAGAAAAATCGAAAAATAAAAAAATGTTACACAGAAAGGTAGGGTCCTTGTCAACTGTAAATTTCACTTTCTGATCGAAATGTCTCAACTAGTTTTTTTTCAAGGAAATTTAGCATTGTCGCCTTCAAATGCGAAAACGAAAGATTAAGTTACTTATTGAGCGAAAATTAATTGATCAATGCAACTTAACATTGATTCCTTTATTGATATAAGGTGTATTCTAAAAACAGTGGGGATTACCTGACATGAAAAGTTCAAATAAAAAATTCCTTAACATGATATTGAGAAATTCGCTTTCTTTACGTAGCTCCTGTGTCGCGAACCTTTATTTTCTACCATGACCAGAGCCTCAGACAATCTAAAAAACTCTATTTGCATATCTGGTGAAATTCAGCAAAGGTTACATTTATTAATAAATATATTTATCTCGTGTGCGAGCGATGGAAAACGCATTGGTTTATTTTAAATCGAAAATGTATCTGCTTGTAGATAATTTCTGTCATTATTTGTATTTATTTTTTCATGACGGTTTTTCAACAGCACTAAAGATGGCTTACAATATAAGCCGAAAATTGGCAGATAATTATCTAAAAAAACACATTTTTTAAAATTTGTATCTTTTTTTATCTACCTTGACCGAACCCCAACAAAAAAAAATCTAATGAAAATAATGTTTATCACAATAAATAAAAATTATTGCCTAGTTCAACAGTGTAGAGCAGGAGATATATAATTAGAATAGATTTGTATTTAAATATTGATTTAGTAGATATAAATAATTCAAGGAATACATAAAAAATGAAAATTATAATTCTTTCAATGCTAATTTATACAATTGCTCCATTATTTATAATAAAGGGACGCCCTTGCGTATGTGACTCGCATGCTGAAGGTCTAATCCCAATTTTGTCATCTATATAGTTCGGATGTTCGCTACTAGAGTGTTCTTGGCGCTAGTGTACTGGAGGCGAGATCAGTGTGCACCCTTCCAAGGAAAGACAGGAGTCTCCCTGGCGTTACCTTAGAGTTCGATGGCACCAAGAATTGATGAGACCGTCTATCTAGTGGAGATAGACTCATCTTAAGGAGTAAACAAATATAAATATCAATAAAGTTAACGGGGATTGCGAGCGATAACCTGATTCAAGAAAACCTACACGAGCATATATCCGAATGTGTATATAAGTGCTCGTAAGACAGTTAAAAGTCTTTGAGGTCTGGCCAAGAGCACATAATCGCCAATTTAATTTTTATATAGATTCTTCATATAAAGCAATTAAATATATGTTCAGGTGAATGTTTATGAATCCACAAACTAGTTTAATTTCTGTAAGTCACAGCAGGGTTTTTTATTTTTGTTTTTCCTATTTTCATTTAAATTTTTTTTTTTTTTTTTTGCATTTTTTCCTTTGACAGGCATTTGGTTATTAAACTAAAGCAATATTTGGTGACTGTATAACTTTACTCATCATATCTGTCAAAATAATTTCCATTGTTTAAAAGGAATTCACTAATCACACCTCTCAAGACTGAATTAATCATACCTCAACGTAACTACTAGTCTCACTACGACTAATTGCAAATACCTTGAAGGAGGAAAGGATTAACTTCAAAGTGAAGACAATATAGTTAAGCACATTCTGTATGTAAAGCGATGACATGACAATCATTACTGCCTAAATATTTACAATTGTTACAATCATATCTAGCTACATTTTTCTAGAGAGAACTAATCACGTTGACGACTACGGACGATCACAATATGGTTATGCACAGAATATAATAACGGGTATATGTATATATACGGAATATGAAACGGCCGCGATGTATATAATAAATATATACAACATAGGAGGTAGAAAGAGTGAAGTGCACACAAAAAGAAAAAATTACATAGAGTAAAATGTTCGGGGGGACTTCTCACCCTTCCTTAATGAGGAGTAAATGAAACCTCCACATTAATATATATATTATTTTAATACATACATAATTTTATTGTTGTAATAATCTTACCATTTACCACTATTTACACCTATTTCACTCATATAGGATGTCAGTTTATTATATGTAGCTTCTACGTATAGTACATTTTAAGGCATATAATATAACTAAAAAAATATGTATGTATGTTTATATATATATGAGTATATATGTATGTATACATATGTACTCATATATGTATGAATACATGAATAAGTATTTATACAATAACTTCACAGCCATTATCTCATGATCAGTGCCCAGCAGGAACTTGGTGGGCGTGAATAAGTATGAAATTACCTCAAATAGTGATGAATCGCAGACATGTGGCTTCTGTAAACATGTCCAGGCAGCTAACGAAGACGGCACCATTTATATCCCGCAAACAGCTGTTTCCAGACCAAGGGAACCAATGTCGAGAGCAGCCAAATCTGGTGTGATTTGTTCACGACGCAGACGGCAGCTGTTCAGACTGGTCCTCATTTGTTTTTCTGCAGCTTTTTTCCGACAAGTTTTTACCTACTGTTTCTGTTTTAATTATGATGTCATTTGGAGAAATTCAGCTTGTCGACAACAGAATAACGCCCACCATTGTGGAATTCCAAGTGGCTTCGGACAGAAAATAAATCTTTGAAATAAAATTAACGACCTTAGATTTCTTTTGTTGGGCGCCTGAACGCGCAGCTGATTTCTCATCTGTCAATTATAAACATCTCATATTTAATAACACGAAAGAGCAAATAGAAGGAAATGAGAGTTCTTTTTTTTTCAGAAATTGTCAGTAAGATAAGATTAGTAGATAAGACAAGTTCTCATCTGCTCATTATTTCAGCTGTTAACGTAAATGGAAAACTCACGTTCTTAATCTTCTCTGTGGAGCAGGCGTTGACTCCTCAAGGACGTTGAACAAGACATCGGCGTGTTCCAGAAATCACCGCTACTTCAGCGTCAAGGAGCTTATTACTAAATTCTTCCAATACCACCCCGTGTGATTCCCTTATCCTGGACTTTTCAGAATCCAAAATCTTTGTAATAACATAGGAATTTGAAGAGGATAAATTTGCTAGAATGTAGGATTTTTTTTTAACCGACATATGCAACCACATGGGATCATGGTGGGAGGGGCCATCTAGAGGTCACCAACCAATTTAAAACACCATTTATCACTGGGAAAGCTATTATTTCTGGATAATAGTACGCTAAGGCTTGGGTCTGCTTTACATTGGAGAGAGAATGGCAACTACTGGCGTTCATATGTTCATATGTGATAAAACAAAGGACAAGCAACAAAAATGTGAAAAAGGTCCTCCAATAAAAATTGCGAATAGTACTCATTTGGTTTTATAATATAAGATAGATTCTTATATGTAATTTTAATAGATAATATTTCCGAGGGGGCTTCATAAGTACCTTTGGCTGAGGAGTCAATATTCGGTCAAAAAATCTGGGAAAATGTATAATACTCGCACTTGTCTAAGTTTTGCAGATCACTATTCGACAGCTCCAAGATATAATGCAACTCTTCCCTAACTTTCCAAGGAGGATTTTCTCAAAATTATGAATCTTCCCTTACTGCTTTCAATAAATTATATACTTGCGAGGCACAGTTAAATAAGCAATTGATATATATATATATANATTTTTTATTTTATAATATATATATATATATATATATATATATATATATAGTACAAGAAAACGCGAGGAATACAAATTAAAATGTCAAAGGAACGTATTAAATGACACAACGTAACTATAAATAACTTGCAACCTTATTTTAAAATAAAAATTATTTGGTGTTGTGGAGTGGAAATAGTGGAAATAAATGCTCTGATATGTAAAAAATTAATATAAAAGTAATATATTTTTCATCCTAGAACCCAGTGGTGAGTCTATCCACGCTCTATTTGTGAATATAAACTAGAGAGGCAGTCAAAGTTAAAATGTTTAACAAAATAGATTCATTTATTTACAAGGAATTCACATATTAATATTACCAAACCGACGACATTCTCATCTACAGCCAAGGTGTCTCCAAGCGTCCACCAATTAGCTTTAAGATGCCATCGTATGGATACTTGTCATCTATCCAATAAGAACCAAAACTAAAACTTTTCCCTCAGAGGAGATCTACCTGAGAAGAACAGAGTCACCAATGACCAATCTCTTGGAATCGCACCGAGGAAGCCCTGAAGAACCTCGGACTCCACAAGGACACCGAGCTAACCTGGGCTTACCTGGCCTACAGACAGCTCTACCTCCTCATCAAGAGGATCGGCTGTACTGTACTAGTGTACAAGACAGCGTTGCAGCTGTTGATAACTTACGCCTCGCCCATGTGGTCAAGCCTGAATAAGGACAACCTGAAGAAGATCCATGCCTTGCAAAATGAGGTCCTCCGATTCTCAGTTCAAGCTCCCTAGATCTGCAGAAATCCAGAGGGATCCAAGAAATGCCCATCCCAAAAAATGTCTGCCATCACTTCCCCCTGCTACAGTCTTCATCGATGGTGATGCGATACGAAAGAGGCAGAAACACAGGCTTCCTCAAGATCTACAATCTATTATATTTATCTTATGTTTGATTTCATTTATATTTTGTGTAAGACAATAGTGGATGTTATTACACAATCCATTAATGTCTTACATACATCATAAACCTCCCTCTGAGATCTCTCCATACACTATCTTATGATGACTTACTAGTCGGCAATAATAAAATCATTTCCCAACAATTTTGGAATATTTTATTTTTCTGATCCTGGCTGAAACCCTGATTAATCTCTCCAGCATTATACTCGACGGCCAACCAAACTCCAACTATGAAAAAAAAAATTAATCCAATCATGTTTGCATCCTCAATGGATATTTGTCGTTTAGAAAATTCGCTAAAAATGTAGGGATGTTGTAAAGTGGGTGAGAGTAAGATCGCATGTCTGTCAGATGGCGTGTAGCTTGACTGCGCTGTTCCCTGCAGCACTCGGCAGATCAACCGTTAATGCACTTCACGTTCCGCTCTTCAGAGGGAATTAAAACTGATCCTGCTCCAGGACCAGGACTTAATAATGGCATCGTTCATCGACAGAGAGTAACGCTGACCCAAAACACGAATTTACCTGTGTGTATTTTCCCTGACTTCACCTAGCTTCTCTTCAAGCTGGTGCCATCATTTCTATGTTCCCACTTAACAGAAACAAAATATATAATGCATTAAGAAATAGATAGGTATATATATATATATATATATATATATTATGACGCCATTGATATGATGGTTGGCGTTCATGTCTCGTGTACATANTGAATAATATGTATAATCGGAGAAATCATTCAAAATATGAAGAGAAATTGGTCGATAATTTGAATTTCTGGGATCAAATCTCTAGACCGAATCTCTGACCAATCTCCTTATATAAAGCTCGTCTACTAAACATCTCCAAAAAATAATAAATCTGTTATGAGAACAACCTCAGTTCTACAGTTCTTCAAAATTCGATAAAACAATTAGATAGACATATTCGGAGAGACTGATGACGACTGAAACAGCTGCCTTTTTCTAAATTATTGTAGGAATAATATATATTGAACAATAGTTAGAATTTTTTTTTAAATGAGTTTTACACTTGTGTGTGTGTGTGTGTGTAATAGCTAGATAAACAATCTGATTATTATACTTTCGCTGTGGGTAGCTTTGTGATTGCATTGTTGCCACATTGTCGGTAGCCATATTGTTATCAGCGAATGGAGATTCCAGAGACAGAGCAGGAAACGCCTTCTTTCTCCAGACCAAAGCTCATTTATCTCGTCCTGGAGCTTGTGGTCTAGGGAGAACCACAACTCTTTCGTATTTGCGGTGCAGGCGTTCTTGTATTCCTCCTCCCCCCCCTCAATATTCGCAATTTTCTCATTCAATTTTCCTGAATCCTTGATTTAACGCCGATATATATATATATATATATATATATATTATGACGCCATTGATATGATGGTTGGCGTTCATGTCTCGTGTACATAAGGATTTTCGTTTATATCTATGTTGCTACAATCCTTTTTTCCGACTTATTAGTTACATAGTTCTCTGACAAAGTTCGTCATAAGTCACGGAGGACTGTTGTTGTCCTAGATATATAAAAAAAGAGTAACAGCTCTTCCCTTTCCATGAGATGTACCATAAGTGTAAAATTGAAATATAATTTATGGGAGTAACCCCTGCACAAAACTCTAAGGTTAGTGGGGGTTGGGAGCAAGGCTGATCACCCTGCTACATCCGAATGATAGTATAAGTGAGCGAAAAAAGGGACTCCAGAATAGCTCATGGGATCCGTTCGGGTCTCGCAATCCTGACGTGGCGGGTTCGAATCCCGCCCAGAGGAAAATTGTATCCATACTTAAAAGCTTATCCTGAGCCATGGATATTTAGAATGGGGTGGCAACCTGTAGATATCCTCCCTCTCTCCATGACCCTAAGTAATGGAAAGGTAAAAAAAAAAAAAAAAAAAAATTGAATGTAAAGGCTGGTATTGATGTCTGGTAAAAAGCCACAAGAAGAGGTCTACAAAAACACACAAGAATATTAAATCACTAGAAACAATTAATGCGAGGGAATAGAATAAAAAAATCTATCTGTCCCAGGCAGGACTCGAACCTGGATCTCCTGCTGGCATGTTTCCATTACACCACCGTCCCGAGCCAGATAACTTATTATTATTGAGAATTTAAAGTCATCTGGCTCGTCCCGGTGGTGTAATGGAAACATACCAGCAGGAGATCCAGGTTCGAGTCCTGCCTGTAGACTTTTTATTCTATTCCCTCTCATTAATTGTTTAAAATCAACATGGGATAATAAACCACTACTAAATTAATATTTATTAAATCACTATATATAATTTATGCATTTGAAATTACTTACCTTCCGTCTTTATAATTAAATACTTATTTTTACAACCTTGACAATAATGTCAGAAGAAAGGGGATAAAAATAGCCTGTCAAAGCTCTTATTTCACCTCGATAAGTTAATAATTCCAAAACATGATTAGAAAATAATAGATTTTGAAATGACACAGTATCTTTATTTTTCAAATTGTCTATCTGCGGGTTTCGTACTGGGATTTTTTCGTATTTTTCATGTTCTTTAAAACTGTATATATGAAAAATGAGAGTCATATGCTAACCCCTACATTGATTAATCGCATGCGCCACCTACGTAGACAGCAATTTAATAAAAGTCACTTTCTGAAACTAGAAGTAACGGAATTAAAAAAAACAAAAACTTTTTGTATTTTCGATAAAACTTACTCGAAAGTGATTGAAAAGACACCCACATATGTTAGCAGCCGCCAAAATTTCATTTATTTATCCTCCCTCTCGTACAGTTTTGGGCCTGGCTAAAGGGGCTATCTACGGATAACCACTCTATTCTAAGCACCTATGGCTCAAGGCTGGTTTTACTTTCCGATAAAAGCTTGCACAGGGGGATTTGAATTCACAACGCTGGGATTCATCTAAAAATGTACTAAACCGATGGTCATTACAGTTAAGAATCTGACCACTCTTATTGCTATTTGCTATATGCTATTTAATTGTCATATGTAAGTTTTAAGAATTGCGTACTTTTGAAATATACGAGAAAATTCACTTTTCTAGTGAACTCTACACGAGTCACAATGTTTCATTAGTTTACACAACTATTTACATATTTTTCGTAATCTTCCTTTTTCTATAATTTTCCTTTGCTTGAAGCGCACAGGGCCGATGCAGACTTCCCCGTCCAGCTGTTTAAGTCAGATAGCCCCCCCCCCCCTCCCTAAATGAAGACGAACTGTGGGAGGAAACAGATATAATTACGGCTCTTGTCAGCTGGATAAATAATGTATCCAAACGTAATTAGTGGACACGTTTGATAAAAAATAAAAGTTTTTCCTCTCCTATAAGGATATTCCAAGTCTAGTTCTTCTTCAGCCGAGTACGAGCCTTTCTACATTCAAAAACGTCTATAAAAAAATACTGCAATTTTCTCGAACCCTCAGCTATGGCGGCGTCTGATGTGTGTTGCAACGCAAACGATCCTCTTAATAAAAATAAAGAACATGGTATATATGTGTGGAGGCCATTTCTTCTAGCGAAAACGCACATTAGCGCATTTTCCGTAAGAAATCATGATTCTCGGCATCATGACGTGACTATTGAAAAATAGCAACTGATATTAACCTATCCTTCATTGGAGGAGATATAAATATGGCCCGTTAAAACTTTTATTTATATTTTTCTGTATGCGCTCTATTGTCAGCAATTTAAAAATAATAAGCTAAATTATTAACCAATTATGAGAGTGAATAGAATAAAAAAATCTCATTAATTGTTTAAAATTTACGTGGGATAATAAACCACAACTAAATTAATATTTATAAAGAAAAATTAATAAAGTAAATAACGAGAGTCGACAAATAGCTTGACAATATTAGCTCCTTCGAGCATAAGAATGATGTATTCGTCTTTCTCTTTTTATTTAATAAGTTATCTAGCTCGTCCCGGTGGTGCGACAGATAGCATACCAGGCCCGGATGTTCGAGTCCTGACTGGGACAGATAGATTTTTTATTCTATTTACTCTCATTAATTGTTTAAAATTTACGTGGGATAATAAACAACAACTAAATTAATATTTATAAATTATTAACGTAACAACGGTAGATGAGTACTTATTTCTGATCAATCTAGCGCAATGATTGTCTCATTATTCCCTTCGTCATGTAAATTCAATTTTTCATTTACTCTTATTTATATAAGTATTTGATAAAACAAGAGAAAACTGCTTAGTTTATGAAGTTCCTGTGTAAAGGATTTTTTTAAATTGAGTATTTAAAGTATACTCAAGGTTTAAAATATTTATTGGAATATAGTAAATTATAGCAAAATTCGGCAATAAATTACTCATGTTTACTCTACACACATGCGGAAAATGTCCGCCACACAACATACCAATCTTCGATAAAACAAGAGAAAACTGCATAGTTTATGGAGCTCCTGTGTAACGGACTTTTTTATTGAGTATTTGAAGTATACTCAAGGTTTAAAATATATTTATTTAATTATATTTCATTAATATTTATTGCAAAATTGTAAGTTATTGCAAAAATTTGTCAATAAATTACTCATGTTTACTCTACACGCATGCGTAAAATGGCCACGCTAGAGCTGCGTAAGCTAAAAAGATTTCCCATGATTCATTTAAGATGGACATGTTTACAAAAGTTTAATCCAATTTTTGATTACCGAGAGAGTAATGTAGCGGGTGGAGATAAAGTCTTTGACGAAAGGAATATTAAAGTCGTGATGAAGGGTAGAGTTGGACACATAATATGGAGCGTTAGCAATTATTCTGAGCATTTTGGACTGAAAGGATTGTATTCGTTAGGATGAAAGGATGAAAGGATTGTAAGGCTTAGCGGCCCCCACAGTTTTGCACCGTTGGTCCAGATTGGTCGTATTATGGTCTTGTAGATGGTCAGTTTACTTTCTGTAATTACAACGAATTATGATAAAAAGCTTAGTCTTATTTTCCTTAATCTTCATAATCTGATATAAGCAATTTACGAACTTAACTCTAGCTTTGAATATGGAATCTCAAATGCAGAATTCATTTTTTATTTATTTTAGAAGTAAGATGACAACCTTTCTCTATTTTTATTTAAACCTTATGAAATATACCAGTTAGAAAAATATCTTTTACACATATAATAATTATTTCAGGTGTAAATTTTTTTTAAACGCCAAAAACGGTTTCCCAAATCCAATTCCTAGCTTAATCGAAGAATGCGGGGTTTTTCTTAATCCACTCCAATCTAAACTCTTCACTGCTTCAGTAAATCCAACAAGAATGAAGCTGAATTGCATCTATGGATGTACCAAATATGGTAGAAATATTTAACATAATAAATTTACTGCAGATCCTGGTGGGATATTCTTATTTTTGCAGTCAACAAATTAAGTGTAACTAACTAAGTATTTTCTGGGCGAAATCTACTTGCATTAAGACATATATAGTATGAATACATNTATATATATATATATAACTGCTAAATATTGAAAGCAGCGATATTGAAGAATTCGATAAATAGTATCTTGAGTAACAAAAATGATGGGGTTTTAGAAGACCTGGAAGTAGTGGGGTAGAAAAACCCTGCAGTTAAACCATATATTATAATAATTTTAAGCATTTTTGACCGAAAACCTCCTTTAGCAAGAATCAGCCTCAAAATTTAATAAAACTGAAAGGATTTTTAATTTTAAAGGGTATAAGAAGTAACCATCTTCGATCATGAATTTCATTTCCTTTAAATCAGAAGCAAATTGCTTTCGGAATTTAGGAATCCATCCTCAAAGCTTTGGAATCTTCAAGACGCGCATCTTGAAATATCTTGAAGATTTCTTGACTCTGAAGATGTAGCTTTAAGCTCCAAAAGTGATCAAAATCTCTTTTTAAAAAAGTCGATTTTTCCATTTAAATACTTCCATTAAAGTTTACCTAACGCCATACAATTGTCGAAAACACTTCATAACATCAACATGTAATACTTAAATGTAATAATAAAACACAGACTTTCAAGAGACTTATCTACAGTAAGGAGTGCAGTACACCAAAGAGATTCAGGACACTGATCACTTCACAGGAAACTTTTACTGCTCTGTAGATAAGTACCTCTGCAGCCACGGAAAATATTCCTGCAAATCCTCAAGTTCTTGTGTCATTACTTCCGCGGCTTTTACTCCTCTATAGAAACTCAAACTCAGACACATTTATCTATATAGTGCTTTGGTATATATCTATGTGTAAGCATGTGTGTGAGAGGAACCGTTACAGAACGAGTCTTATTTATATATGCAGGGAGAAAAAAAGGGCAATTATTCTTATACTCCTTGCTGGGGAATAAAACTTTCAGAAGACAGATATTTCAAAGCGATAAGCCGTTACCGGCTGCCATATAAAAATGAGTTAATTATCAGAAATTCGCTGGTGACGAGGTGGTCTAGCGGCTTTTTCCTCCATCACCAGCTGATATCACAATTAGATGTCGGGGACTTGATCCACCTGGAATAAGTTATCTTTCTCTGACTCCTCCTTCTTCATCTGGAATACATTGTTTACTCTTTTCTCCTTCCCTCTTCCCATTGTATGATATATCTTTCAGTACAGGTTATATATGACAGGTTATAACTGAGGTTATGAAGGTCGATAATGAGAAAGAAGTTGAAGACAATCCCAAACTAAATAACAAATGGAAAAGGAAGGTTAAAGACTACTTAAATATTTACAGAAAATGAGAGAATAAAATGAAAACGACACAAATTAAAATCGGTGATTAATCCTTTCTTGTATAACAAGAGACCTCCTGTCCCCATTTTTTTTTTAAATAATAATAGACCAATATATGAGAACACCACTTTAAGAATTTCTTCCTTTTTGGAGAAGGATAATGGAGAAAATTTATTTTAGAACAAAAGGACTCTTTGGTATATGATGAGTTACCTAGGGGTGTTTTGTTGACAAATTTTCCATTAAAGATTAGACAAATGAAACATTACGTGAAGGTTATAAATATTATTTATTTTGTGGTCTTTAATCCCACGTAATTTTAGATAATTTTTATTGCATTGTGTCGGGTCCCAGAAGTAACTGAGGGAAATTGAGAGTCGGCTCTCAGAGAGGTTATGTGAGTCTGTGTATGTGTGTGTATGCGTGCTCTTGAAGCCACTATATTGCAAGATGCGCTCAGTGCACATTTAGTGAATGTCTCGTGAAAGCGTCATCTAGTCGTCTGACGTCTCTCTCAGGCAGTCCTCGAGATGCACGCGGGAATAATGAGTGCATCTGATTGTGGACAATGCACTTCGTTAGTGATTCCCATGCGTCCATCTTGTCTGTCCCCCCCACCCTTCCTGTCTTCCTCGCCAAGTCCCTCGGATATTTGAGTGCATAGAGACTTTGAAATATCAGTGATCATCAAGTATACCTTTTCAAAATTTATGATTTTTAAAATAATGAAGTTTCCTTTGTAATACTTAAGTATCTATGCCAAAGGATCCAGGCTCGAATTTCGGTTCATCCAGCCCTTTTCTAAAACTATTAGTTTCAAATTTTTTCCCTAGTGTGCGCTATATTCGAAATGCTTGTGAACTGAACTGAAAAGAAGAAAGTAAATGTTAGGTCCTTTAAGTTGATACCTTTTAATAAAAAGGTATGTGTAATCACACACACACATACATACATATATTCGGAATCTTTCTTTTGTATTTGATAATTTTATCTGCAACCTACATGAAACTTCAAATATTAACTTTATAAATATTAATTTTATTGTGGTTTTTAATCCCACGCAAATTTAAATCAATTAATACAAAGAAATAGAATAAAAAAACTAACTGTCCCAGGCCCTAGCTGGGACAGTNTCAGACTTGTCTCGGTAGCATAAGTGGCAAATGCACCGGCCCGGATAGCAGGGGATCCAGGTTCGAGTCCTGGCTGGGACAGTTAGATTTTTATTCTGTTCCCTTGCACTAAAAATTACGTGAAGGTATTAAATATTTTTATGGTCTGATGTTACACAAATATAATTATATATTTGGCTATATTTCTTAAGCATCTTGAGGTGAATTTGAAATAAAAAAAATGTATTGTTAAAATGGTTTTTGCTTCGATCCAATCATACATATACTCTTTGTGTGTTATAATATTTTGTTAGTCCCACTGCACGTTTAGCTTGCTATTAATTTAAAAATAGCATTTTTTTTATTACAGTTTTTTTTTTACACATATGTATCATTTAAGAATTACTGTCCGCCAAGGTTAGTCAGTCTGATAGACCAATTTGGAATCAACTTTGCATAATAATTTCAGTTAGCTCCAAATTAAGCACTCGGAGGAAAAATTAGTTTTTAAACATTAGTGGTTCCAACTAAAATTAAATAGTTTAGTAATAATATTTAACGGTACATATATACCGTTAAATTACCATTACATGGTACTTTGGTAGTGAGTTTAACAGCCCCTAGGGAGTTCTAGCAGCGAGATTGATCAAATATAAGTACTTTTATTTAAATGGCATTCTGGAACAGCATTCCAGGAATTTTAGTGTTTAGGGAAACTTTTTTTTTGAGTCTCTTTGAAAATCTTAATCGGCGAAATACATAAATAATACAATAAAATTAAAGCAAATGAGAGCAGTCTCTGCTGTTTGACATTTTGAATATTAAATAAAACAAGTAGAACTAGCTCTGCCCTGGTTAATGGCTAAGTATTTATCTGTAAAGTAAAATGTAACGGTTTCTATGCAGAAAATGGTGCTTAAAATATGCATACATATGATTTGTTTCAGCTCAAATTGGGTTGGTGTAATGCGAATATAGGTTTTGTCTGTTTTTTTCTTCTTCAAATTTCTGAACAATGTCCCTTAATTTCTTATGTATATATTTATCTTGATATTACCATACTTCCATTTCTATGTAACAGGTGCATGGAAGTAAAGCATTTTTGAAATACTTTTCAAGTATTTCTGACCAATTCAACAGTTTTCTCTTACAATCCAACTTCCATTCTTGTATAATAAGATGATAGAAGTAATATAATGGTAGAGAAAATAGACATAGTTCAGTTATAATTTTTTAAATAAAACAAATTTGTGAACCAAAATGTTTTCACTTTGCCCACAGTTTCGGTCTGAATTTCAGGCTTTCTTCAGGGCTCTAAGAATAGTGGAGGGGGAGAGAGCCACGTATACCGTTTGAGCCAATCTCTTTATTCTTCTTTTTATAGTAGACTAAATAAAACCTCCTGTTCGATGGCACTTTTATTTATTTATGACAAGCAGGAGTTGCACAAACTAAACAGGTTTAACAAGTTTCCTAAAAATGTATAGAATTCTTATTTCATATCATATAAATAATTCTTTAAAATCTTTTCCAAAGGCCAAGGCTATCATCTGTATCGAATATAAACTGTTTAAAAAACCCCTAAAAAACGGAATTTTCCAAAACTTTTTTTTTTTCACTCTTAATACTGAGAAAGATGAGAATGTGTTCGAGTCTCGAAATACAGCTCCCGCGGGTTCCTGGGCAAGCCGTTATCTATAAGTTTAGAATGGGGTGGCAACCTGCAGATAGCCTGTAGATAGCCCTCCATGACCCACAAGTAGTTGAAAGGTAGTCTATTACTTATAAAAATACATAAATTAATAAAATAAAAAATAGGTAGACAATAATTTATAATCGTCGTATCTATTTTGTTATTTTACTCATGAAAATGTTTGTAGAACATTAACAGTCTAAAATGTCATTTTGCTGTAACATTTTAAAGACCTTTTTTGTCTGAAATAGCAAATTCTACGTATACTCCGGCTTGAGTATGGATGTATGGTAAAATATGTCTAAAAATTAAAAATTGACAGCAAGACAATATTTTTTTTTTTTTGCTTAAAATAAATACTACTTAAATTTGCAATTAATAATTACAGAGATTTATTAATCAAATTTGTAATTAACTTTTCATTAATTCAGCTCATCATCTTAGCAAATTACGTTAATATTTGAATCAATTAATGCAAGGGAATAGAATAAGAAATCTAACTGTCCCAGCTAGGGCCTGGGACAGTTAGTTTTTTTATTCTATTTCTTTGTATTAATTGATTTAAATTTGCGTGGGATTAAAAACCACAATAAAATTAATATTTATAAAGTTAATATTTGAAGTTTCATGTAGGTTGCAGATAAAATTATCAAATACAAAAGAAAGATTCCGAATATATGTATGTATGTGTGTGTGTGATTACACATACCTTTTTATTAAAAGGTATCAACTTAAAGGACCTAACATTTACTTTCTTCTTTTCAGTTCAGTTCACAAGCATTTCGAATATAGCGCACACTAGGGAAAAAATTTGAAACTAATAGTTTTAGAAAAGGGCTGGATGAACCGAAATTCGAGCCTGGATCCTTTGGCATAGATACTTAAGTATTACAAAGGAAACTTCATTATTTTAAAAATCATAAATTTTGAAAAGGTATACTTGATGATCACTGATATTTCAAAGTCTCTATGCACTCAAATATCCGAGGGACTTGGCGAGGAAGACAGGAAGGGTGGGGGGGACAGACAAGATGGACGCATGGGAATCACTAACGAAGTGCATTGTCCACAATCAGATGCACTCATTATTCCCGCGTGCATCTCGAGGACTGCCTGAGAGAGACGTCAGACGACTAGATGACGCTTTCACGAGACATTCACTAAATGTGCACTGAGCGCATCTTGCAATATAGTGGCTTCAAGAGCACGCATACACACACATACACAGACTCACATAACCTCTCTGAGAGCCGACTCTCAATTTCCCTCAGTTACTTCTGGGACCCGACACAATGCAATAAAAATTATCTAAAATTACGTGGGATTAAAGACCACAAAATAAATAATATTTATAACCTTCACGTAATGTTTCATTTGTCTAATCTTTAATGGAAAATTTGTCAACAAAACACCCCTAGGTAACTCATCATATACCAAAGAGTCCTTTTGTTCTAAAATAAATTTTCTCCATTATCCTTCTCCAAAAAGGAAGAAATTCTTAAAGTGGTGTTCTCATATATTGGTCTATTATTATTTAAAAAAAAAATGGGGACAGGAGGTCTCTTGTTATACAAGAAAGGATTAATCACCGATTTTAATTTGTGTCGTTTTCATTTTATTCTCTCATTTTCTGTAAATATTTAAGTAGTCTTTAACCTTCCTTTTCCATTTGTTATTTAGTTTGGGATTGTCTTCAACTTCTTTCTCATTATCGACCTTCATAACCTCAGTTATAACCTGTCATATATAACCTGTACTGAAAGATATATCATACAATGGGAAGAGGGAAGGAGAAAAGAGTAAACAATGTATTCCAGATGAAGAAGGAGGAGTCAGAGAAAGATAACTTATTCCAGGTGGATCAAGTCCCCGACATCTAATTGTGATATCAGCTGGTGATGGAGGAAAAAGCCGCTAGACCACCTCGTCACCAGCGAATTTCTGATAATTAACTCATTTTTATATGGCAGCCGGTAACGGCTTATCGCTTTGAAATATCTGTCTTCTGAAAGTTTTATTCCCCAGCAAGGAGTATAAGAATAATTGCCCTTTTTTTCTCCCTGCATATATAAATAAGACTCGTTCTGTAACGGTTCCTCTCACACACATGCTTACACATAGATATATACCAAAGCACTATATAGATAAATGTGTCTGAGTTTGAGTTTCTATAGAGGAGTAAAAGCCGCGGAAGTAATGACACAAGAACTTGAGGATTTGCAGGAATATTTTCCGTGGCTGCAGAGGTACTTATCTACAGAGCAGTAAAAGTTTCCTGTGAAGTGATCAGTGTCCTGAATCTCTTTGGTGTACTGCACTCCTTACTGTAGATAAGTCTCTTGAAAGTCTGTGTTTT
>KZ807460.1:319768-330830 GCA_000696205.2 Oncopeltus fasciatus
TAAATATTTTTATTATTTATTTATCTAAGAATTTTTGTAAAAATCATAATACAAAAATATCAAATGTAATAATGATTAATAAAATGGTAGTAATTACCGGAAAATGAGTTAATTAGTTATCAAATTACATATATCTCTATTAGAAATTTATTTTCTAATTTGACTTAGATTTCCAAATCCTATAAGAGATTTTAACCAATTTAAGGAGTGGATTTCTTCCTTTCAGAGAAAAAACTTCATAACCAAACAATATCCTTTTATATGATCTACAAAAATCAAATACTTTTGAAAGCACCTTTTTTTCAAAAAACCTAGCACTGTATGCTTTGCTGCAAATTAAAATTTTTTAAAGGATACGATTGCAAAATTAATAATATTTATCCATTTATATTACACTTTATTGATTTTAATAATTTCATATCAAATTTCAAAAGTTAAATATAGTTAATTAATATCACACATTTCTTTATTATGGAATTGATGTCCATGAATTTATAAGTTGACATATGTTGTTAAAATAATAAATTTACGAATGGAACTACGGTAGTTAAGCACTTATCCCCTCCATTGTAGGACAAAGCTTTGATGCACATTTTATATCCGGTTTTTAAGATAAATTTCCTTATTTACTCTGATTTATATCCGCCATTAATGAAACATGGGAAATTTACTTCGATTAAGCACCTCCTCCATGGTGGACTTTAAACTGAGGAGATAATTACACATATTTTTTTTTTTCCCAAGCAAACTGTGCCTAGATATGTGGCTTTTCTCCGTAATAAAATCATTTCTGATAGGATTCCAACTAAAAATAAAATAATGAGAAGATGAAGAATATATAAGAAGAAAGATAGACTGAAATGAGTGTAATATAAAGAATTAAAGATAGCTTGCAGACATGGCGCAGTTAGGGGAGTCGTGCTGGCCTGGTCACGAGTACGGAGGGAGGTGATCTACCAGGATAATGATTGGCTGGGACGATGTGGATATGTGGGCTGGAGGTCCCGAGGTTCAAGTCCGGCTCCTTAACAAAGTGTTTTGTTGCAAACACTCGAGGCAATTGCCGTTTCTTTTTCCATCTACTTATATCCGTATATATATGTTTTGATGGGGCATTCGTCCGAAAGTATATCTGAATGTTGAATTTGATAGTGTGATTAAATGTATACTTATATTATATTATTGAATTATTATTTACATACTTGATGAATTTCATACCTCGGTTTGCTTTTGTCAAGCGCAAACCACTATGGTCATAATTTTTCTTACTATATCAGCACCATCTAAAACGCTGCATCCGTTTTATATTTCTTCGGAGAAGATTCAAGTCCTCATTTCCTTTTCATTAATTTTCACTAATGTTTCGGCCTTTTTGTTTTTTCTTATCTTCTTATTCAAATCTTTCTCTCATTTTTTGTACCAAGCTCCAAAATTAGATATTTACTGTAGGTTTTCCGACAGTTTTTTCCTACGCTTCTTATTTTAATGGCAGTATTCTTATCACTTATCTTTGTCTAAACCTTATATTAGTCCTTAGGATAAATACAGATCTCATTGTATAATGGGCTGTAATTACCTGTTATAAAATGAATCATATATGAAGTTTATATGCAGTAGTTGACAAGTATATGGGTTACAACCTGATATATATGTCTTGGTAGCACACTTAATACAAAATAATAAATATTTTGAATAATTTGAAAAAATTAAAAAATTAATAATAAAATGTCTTTTTTCCAAGATTAAGATCATCTTAAGGTATCCTGTCTGCAGCTGTAGTCTTTCATGGCAGGGGGCCAGTTATAAGGGGAAAACACTTCCTCCTAAGGTTTTAATTTGTCTGTGACATTCATAATTACATTATTTTGAATTTCGGATTGGATAGATTATATTACATTTTGTTCGTTTGGTTTATTTCCTATAATTTCCTATATAAAATATAATTTTCTATCGTTTTGTATACCCCATCTTTCATAATTAGATGATTTTAGTAGAGGTTCGGTCAAGGTAGATTTGAAAAATTGAAATTTAAAAAAAGAGTAAAAAAAAAAACTTTTCGGCTTACATTGTAAGCCATCTTCAGGGCATTAGAAATACAATGTCATGAGAATACAATAATAATTGACATTGTATTTCTACTGTCTCATGACATTACATTATTACCATAATGTAATGTGATATCAAAAGTATGAATGTAGAAAGGTATGTAAGATAATTTAAAAAACATGCAGACAGCAACATATTAAAAGAAAAAATTGAATAACAGTAAAACAGTAGTGTTAAATTACTGTTTTACTGTTATTCAATTTTTTTTCAATAAGTTGTTGTCTGCATGTTTTTTTTAATTCTCTTACATAGCTTTCTACATTCATACTTTTGATATCACATTACATTCTGGTAATTCTGTATTATAATATTGTCAATTATTATTGTATTCTCATGACATTGTATTTCTACAGCCCTGAAGATGGCTTACATTGTAAGCCGAAAAGTTGGCAGATAATCTTTTATAAAAATACACGTTTTCTTAAATTTGTATTTTTTTTTTTTTTTGGATCTACCTTGACCGAACCCCAACTAAAATCATCTAATAATAATATTTACGGTCAAAAACTCTTCTTTTGCCCAACTTTCATAGTGTTCCAGTTTTTGCAAAAGTACAAAGGTTCTCTACTCAACTTTAGAAGGTGAGTAACTTTTCCTTAGAATCCTTTCTAATTCTATGTTTTTATTTTCCGGGTGTCGATTGCTGAGGTCATTGGCGCTGCTATGTTGTTTCAATTAATATTTTCTCATCGAACCTCGACATTAAAGTGATGTATAACGCTTTTCCAACAGCTTTACAGAGTAGTGACAGAATTCAAATTGGTCTGTAAATCAAAAACCATCCCCATTTTTAAATGTCAGTAATACTTTTGATTTTTTTGAGAGCATAAAGGGGTAAAAAATCCTTCGATAAAAATTAGATTAATTTGGCATAATAATAGCTTTTTTATCGTCAGAACCAACTTATTTAATTACCCGATAATTTAAGTACTCTGGTCATTCAAGGATTTATTATTAATTTTATTTATAATTTCTTTTTTCACCATTACAGTCCTCATGCATGAGAAAGAGACTGTAACAAATTGTGATCTTTATATTGTCCTCATTTATCAGAACTAACTTTTCCTGTTTTTGTAATTAATTTTTACTCACCTGCTTAATGAAATAGCCATTAAACACATCAGCTGCAATTTTTTCTCTGTCCATGATAATTTTTATTTTTATTTTATTTGTTCAACACTTTTGTTTTTCTTAGTTTTTCAGAATTAATAATTTCCCACACTGTTTTGTTTAGTTGTCAATATTTATTAGTTGCTGTTTATAATGCGATTGCTTAGGGATTCCTTGGAATTCTCTTATTTTATTTATGTAAAACTTCGGATTTATTGAACGACACCAGAATCTAATCTGTGCACCTTTCATTTATTTTTTTAAACTATCTTCTTTTGATTAAATTTTTTCTTGCACTTATATGTTTAAAAATGTATAAACAAAAAAAATTTTTTTTTCAATCAGTTGTTAAATATTATTCCGTCAATTACTTCAACCATCGGATTCAGACACAAACACACATACACTAATATATGTATATATAATATTTGATGGATCATATTTTTATCTTGTATTTATGTATTCGAACTTTAAAATTCTCGCGTAGGGTTGGGAAATATGTTAAGAAATGATTAGAAAGTAGCGTCTTACTCTACCCACACGCAGGAGTAGTATGTTCTTGTAATGGTTACTTTGGTTACTGAAGCATGTTTAGGGTCAAAGTTTTGTTTCTCATTCATAATAGTATTACCAAAATAATAGTAAATGACCAATGTAATATGTTGGTTAAATCCTTCTATTACTTTCTTAAATATATCATATTATTAGGCATTTCTTTGTTGGGGTTCGGTCAAGGTAGATTAAAAAAATACAATTTAAAAATGTGTATTTTTTGGATCTACCTTGACCGAACCCCAATCTAAAAAAATCTAATGTTAATAATATCTACGGCCAAAAAACTCTCCATTGAAACTGTTCTGAGCCTCTTATAAAAAGTTTTTGTTACATAAATATTAAAAAATAGTTTATATCATGTATTGTACTTTATACATTTCTTACAAATCTATTAATAATGAAGGTATTGACGATAATTAAATTAATTCGCCCTTTAAATACTCTTCCCTCTTGGTCTGATTCTTACCAATTAAGAATCTGATAAATAATTAGCAAGACAATGCATCTCTTCTTTAAAAAAAGAGACATGACACATGTATATATCCCATTATAATGTTATAATTGCATTCATGTATTGCAATAAATTATTGATCTAGTGAATTGTTGTGGATTATAATGACAGATTAGGAAGCTTCCAAATAAATATGAATTATGATGAAACTACCTAAGAAGAATACAAAAACTAATAAACCATCTAATACAGGAAAAATCTATCAAGTATAAATAGGGTTACACGTACGTCAGAGAGGATTTTCTTTTTGGTCCTCCGGGTAGGATTACAAATGGGTCTGTCGCCCATATATCCGCCTTTGAGGAAGAAATATGGCCTAACATCTACCGATCCTCTGCTGGAGGTCTCCTTCGGCAGGTTTTACTGCGAAACGGCCGAGGACTTATCTACGGTCATCACTCAGCGGGGACGACTCGTTCAATCGGCCAGCGAGGTCAGCCGGCTCCCGCCTTGTTCCCTCTACCTCCTTGGACTTGGGCTTACATGTAATAGTAATTTACTAGGAGTCGGTAGCCGGACACGAATCCTTCCGTTATATCCCTTCATCTATCGTGGACCGGCAATAATCACTAATTTGATATCTACCCTTATATTGAATTCCTCACTATCAAGCAACGAAATGTTGGTAATATAATATATAAAATATTTAGAATTTATAGAATATTAAGAATGCCATTTCAGATTAGTCGTTTACAAGAAGTCTCGCTTCTCTCTCATGTATATAAAACTCGCGACACCTATATATATAATAAATAAGATTAGGAGAAAGAAAGAGTTAAGTGAACACAAAATAAAACAATTTTACTCCTAGTAATATTTTCTATTTGTGTGTTCTCAACTCTCTTTCTTCCCTCTGTTCTTATATGGTATATATATATATATATGTGTGTGTGTGTGTGTGTGTGTGTGTGTGCGCGCGCGCGTGTGTTTGTATGTGTCTGTGCGTGTGTGTGTTTGTCCGCGCGTGTGTGTATGAGTATGTGCGTGTAGAGGAGAGGCAGTCTGTATGCGGGTTATCTCTCTTAAAAATCTATAAATTTGTTAAATTTTTACTCTAAATATCTTCCTTAATATGCATTATATTTTAAGTAGCGGAATATAAAGAACAAAATAATATTAAGACAATCTTGTTAGGAAAATATATTCTGTATTTTATAAATATTATTTTTTTGTGGTATTTATCCCACGTAAATGTTTACGATTTTTAGTGCAAGGGAACAGAATAAAAATCTAACTGTCCAAGCCAGGACAGGTGCGGGGAATTTAATAACTTATCAGACTTGTCCTGGTAGCTTAAATGGTAAATGCACCGGCCCGGATAGCAGGAGATCCAGGTTCGAGTCCTGGCTGGGACAGTTAAATTTTTTATTCTGTTCCCTTACACTAATAATTGTTATATTCTGTATTATCTCATCGCGTCTAAATTAATTACTTTTCAATTATACAAAAGTATGGTAACAAATCGGTAAATGATAACAAAGTGGATTCTGCTTATTTTATTGTACCGAATCATTAACCCCCAAGAATAAGGAACATGCCCTGAAACTCTGTGCATGTACACTGTTTGAAGCTGCGTTCAGTGTGTGTTCTGTCTTGCTGATGTCTGCTGAAAGTGAACGCTACCAGAGGGCCAATAAGGTTAAGTGGTTCTACTGCTTTCAGTTTCATCGCAACATCTTCAGAAGAAGTTCTTCTGAGCTTCTGTTTCTCGCTGTCTTGTGGGGATTCCTGAAGGTGATGGTGGGAGCCGATGGAGCAGCAGAAAGGATTTCTGACTCTAGATAGAGGATCCGGAGGTTCTCTTGAAGGCGACTCCTCTTCCTAACAATGGGCTCTAGGCTGGTCTGATTTCACGGAGGGGTGGTTATCAAAATAAAAGTCATCCCTCAGCCCCCTCCCACTTTCCTCTAAGACTTCCAAAGAAATATCTCCTAACATGGCTCACAGAGTCCCTTCAGAAGCTGCTACGCTACGGAGCTGCTGGGGTTTCTTTCCTGGCAGTTTTTTTTTTTTTTTTTTCAAAAAAAATAAAATAACTTTGTTTTTGAAAATCATCATGACGAAAAATGGACTCTAAAATGTGTTTCAGTGTGTCTGTGTGTGTACATCGTCAAAGTGCATGTGTTAACTCTCCTAGAAGCAGTAATTTGTAGTTTTTCTTTATAATTTGAAGTTTAAATACTAGAAGAAAGCCGAGTTCAGTTAAACATCTAATTCGAAAAATGGGGGTTAAACTGAAAAAAAAAAAAAAAGTTCTTAATTCCGTTAATGAAAACATCCTATTCACGTTGATACAATGACGCGTCTTTTGAAAAACTGTAGAAACAAAATTCCTTTCTTTGCTAATTTGATTTATACTTTAACAAATATATATTTTGTGTAATGCATTATATTTGAACGTATATTGCAATCAATGAATAACCACCATTCCTTAATCACACCCTTCTATACTCACACACACACATATATATATAGTAAATATAGTGCTCACTGCACTCTTTCACCGACCTGTTCTTATTTACTATATTTTTATATCGCAGCCGCGAGTTCTTCCTATTCTTTATATATATTTATTTATTTATTTATACTCCATCTTATATGTGCACTCTCTGGCGTCCCTAAATTATAAAATGTAAACCTTAGTCTGTATTTGAGATTGACTCCTCAAGAATCATTACTCCTTTTGACCATTATCTTCGTAATAAATTCCTTATCATTAGCTTATAAAAATCTACCAAACATACATATTGGAAAACGCAACACTTATATTCTATGGCATTTTTAGGAAAAAGGCTGATTATGAAAAATCATAATAAAAAAAAACTGTGACGTCGAGAGTTTAGCAGGCCCCGTATTTTTTAAATATATAAACAAATAAATTAATTATTTACGCTTTATATTGCAAATTGTAGATAGAATAAATTAAGAAAGGAAGATTTCCTCCAATAAAGGAAAAACCTTATTTTTTTTGGTGCCGAAACTTTTATACACGTTGTGGCCCCGATTGATCTACCATTCCAGCCCGCAAAATTTACTTTTCAATTTAAAATAGTGGGTGGGCTCTCCCACCACGTGTACCCAAAAAAGAAATCCTCGGGATTATCCATGGTGATGTCATCACTGAAAGGATAACTTATAAGCGCCTGAAACACTACAGTTTTTCCCGGCTCCTCCATTCTGCAAGATCATCCGATTACCTGGTGAACGTGGGAGCGAGACCAGTCCTTATCAGTGATATGGAGGTGTCGACAGAATGATAGATGTGAGGAAGTCTTAAGCAGATGAATGCACATCAGAACGGTGTGGGAGATCGGTCGATCTCAGTCAGCTGCTAGCTGGGAGCTGGAGAACTCTTGTAGTAAATGGACTTCCACAAGTAAGATTCAAGGCAGGGGAAAGACAATTCAGTTGAGACTCAAAGGACATTCAACAAAGAGGAATTCTTCGAACATTTATACTTTTATAGTCATTTCCTTAAGGAAGGAAATGAGGCAATTTACTTTGATACTAAGGACACAATTTAAGCTCTACACCGATCCTACTTAAGAGAAGCAATAAATATGTTTTGTTAAAATTATATATGTAAAAAAAAGTTTGTATTTAAGCAATGTTGTTTTTCCTACAAATAAATCTTATAAAATGCTTCTTCTTGAATTATTGGTCCGCTAATACAAGTTCTGCTTGACGCCTAATTGTTCTTAGTAAATGAAGCAAAATAAATAGACAATGGTAAATAATTACAGACTTTACTTATTAACCTAAAATATATTAGAAAACAATAATAAGTAATTTAAACCAAAAAAAAAAAAAATTGAATTTGAACTAAACAATTCTGAGGAAAAAAAGAATAAATAAATAAATACAAAAGAAGTAAATTACCCATATACCAAATACATAAAATGACATTGGTCATACTTCTGAGGAACCATATAATAATAAAATTCCTTATACAGTAAGCCCCTTAATACATATGCTTCCTTTATGTATCCCAGAGGTTTCCCTCGGTACCTCTCTCCATCATCAACGGTTTCATTCTACATAAGTCCGAACCTTTTTTGTAATATCTCTCAAATCCGGGCAATTATCTGCGGAATTAATTATAATTCCATATATCACTGTTTGCCTCATTGTAGTTTTACATTAACCATAGATTAGAGATTACTTTCAGTTACTTTCATATATATATATATATCGATTTNTTTACACAATTAAAATAAAAAATTACTTGTGTAAATTTTGTAACCATTAAATTTTTTTTAAATTTACAGTGTTATGTATATGAGACTTATGAGCCCTCGTAAAAATTGTCTTTAATTTTTTTTTTTTCTTCCGGAAATGAAATAAGTTTTTTTTTTTTATATTCAAAAGAAGAGTTTTTTGACAGTAGATATTATTATTAGATGATTTTAGTTGGGGTTCGGGTTTTTTTGGATCTGCTTTGACCGAACCCCAACTTAAATCATCTATTAACTTTTTTATATTTTTGATTTAAGGAATGCTATTTTTTTCTTTATGCTTTGTTTGACCAGACTTGCTCTCTCACTAGGAAAGGTTATATGAGATGAAAAACAATTCAGTAACACACATCCTTGCTGTACTCCAGGCATGGTGCAGCTGAAGTTCAAGGACCCGCCGGTAGGGGCGCAACACCCATCTAGTGCTTATGCACCTCCCACTTCACGGTTCTATTCGGATTTACATGGTGGCAGGTCCTGAGTTGTCTGCCCCACCTTCATCTCGCTTAGCTTCCTTCGACATGTTCCATTCCACACGCATAAAAAATGCTTTTCCTAGCAAAAGATAAGCTCTTCTGTGATTAAAAAAAAAAATTATTTGAATATTTAGGAATTAATGAAATATTCTTATAGATTTCAAGTGATTTCTCGAAATTGCTTTAAATAAATGCATGTACTGATAAATAACGTAAATTAACCGTCTCAATTTCCAATGAAATTCAAGTTCTTTCACACAAATGAATGATCTTAACTTAGGAAATGTTTTTAAAAACCCAGAAATAAAGTTAAATATTATATAGTAAGGAACCAGCAAATACGATGAAGCAGACAGAAAGAATGAAAATCGGTAACTACCTGATAATAAATTATATTTTTTTCTCCTTTCGAGGTAGATTGGTCGTTAAAACAATTCGGATTGAAGAAACTCTTGAAAATCGTAAACATTTTTGCCAGAAACCTTGCTTGGAATTGGACATGTAATATCTCTAGCTGCAGCAGACACAGCCCTGGAGGGTAACAAGAAGGTCTCGCCGTGTCTTCAGGAACAGTTTATAGCACATTTCTTCTTGGGCTGGAAACAACGGACACCTTTGAGTAAGATACTACCGGAGACGGGCTCAGAAAAGGAAGAATCAGTTGACTCTGAAAGAGAAACATTCAGATTTGTTCCAGACATCTTTGGAGTGAATGTTTCCATGATTTGGATCATGGATATGGCACGAGGAACTCTCCTGAATGAGAAATCATCGGATTTACATTTGAAATCTAAAATCTGAGTTACATTTAAGGAACTAAGAAAATACTTTTAACCTCTTTATTTTTTAAATAAATGTTCTGACACACTCTTTTAATTGTTTGAAGCAAGGCCATGAAAAACTAACGCTTCTGGGAGAGATATTTCCATAGCAAGGTCAGTGTTCTGGAATTGGAACAAAGTAAATTTTTTTTAACCCCGTAATCTTTGGAATAAGTCTTTTTGTCGAACACCTTCAATAGGTTGAACTAGAAGATTAATCATCGAAGTTACTGTGTGATATACAACAAATCTATTTTGGCAACATTCTTCTCCTGGAGTCAGTTCTTCTAGGTCAGAGACAGAGCCGATTCCAGCGCCCTCGTCAACTCTGGAATAGAAATTTCTGCCACCCGATGAATGGATTGGTGAAAAAAAAAAAGGGGGGGGGAATAATCGATGTTCCTGATACTACCAAAACAAGATGTTCCTTGAAATGTTTCGTTCCCAAATCATCCGACTGTCTCTGCGACAGACAATGCAAAGAACACTTGGAAATCGAACCTCGCCTTAGGCCAAGGTAGTACCTCGCATTCCTACATCATGATAGCATAGCTTGATGTGATAATTATTAAGACAAATCCTTCCCCTTACCAGCGAGTATTTCAAGATCCTTATATCAAACCATACATTGAGGCTGAAGCGAAGAAAAGTTTGTAATAAGTAACAATTTTAAGATATCCTTGATAAACACAAAAGCAGAGGAATTATGTTACTATAAAACCCACTTTTCAAGTTGGCATAACTGAACACTCCAAATTGTAGCAAAAGCAAACAGCCAATTGGGCTTTTGATAAGGAAACAACAACCGGAAAGAATGTGGACCAATTGGATTGCTGAATGCTTGGAGGGTTGGATATTGCTAAACGATTATTAATTAGGGAGGACAATTATATTAAGGATATGCAAATGTATTTTATTACATTAATTTTAGTTATTTATTTTAACTAGTAAATTCTAGAAATTGACTTTCTAGAATAGCCAAGTCACTAGTGGAGCAAATAGAAACGTCTTGTAAGTTATGTATATTTATACTTGATACAGTTGTATACTATATATGTATAAATATATTTATATAGATATAAAATGAACACTCGCGGCTGTAAATTTAGTAATCAAGAACAAGTGGGATAGAGAGTGCAGTGCACACACAAAAAGAAAAAATCACAACGAGTTAAGTTTTCGGGGAGCTTTCGGTTAAGTGAAGAGAGACTTAATATATAATACATATATAACATATACATATATATA
>KZ807460.1:346919-360837 GCA_000696205.2 Oncopeltus fasciatus
ATATATATATATATACCACCCTTCCTCGTCAGATTTCTGAAATAAACTAATTCAACGGCTTGCGTAAAAATAAAAATAAAAATAAAAACCCCACTCAAAATCACATTTGGTCCCATTTAATTTAAACAGTTTATTTTCTTGAAGGAATCATCTAAAAACAAATCTAGATTCTCACTGCCCAGTACTAGTGCTGACGTAAGAAAATATTCAGTGAAGGAGGCTTAAGATACAGTAGGATTACAATGTAACAGATTCCTCCTATGTCCTGTTATAACGGAATGAAGGATGGCTTACTAATATTTCTTATATTTCGAAGCAACTTTCAGTCCATCAGGAGTGTTCTTGAATGTGCGGTAAAAAAGGCGTGGGAAAGTATTACTGACGCGTCGATACAAGACCACGAAGAAGGATGTGAGGGCAATCTCTTCGGCAACTGGAAACACATGGAAAGTGCCTCGAAGATCAAAGCCTCCAAGACTTTGCTACACCTAACATTATAGCCGAAAGAAGTACACTTCAAGGATTCTAAGGAGGAGTTTAGAAATTTCAAAAGTATTTAAGTAGATTAGATTCATTCAAAATATATGGCAACCATGGTCTCTCCTCTGCTCAAATGCATAAATAATAAAGAGTATTATATTGATGATGTTATTGCTGATAGTTATTATTAAGTCTTAATAAAGGATGTTATATCTAGGCTATAGTAACGCAGACTTCTCCATTTTTACAACAGCTCTCACAATAGCTCTTGAAGATGGCTTTAAATTTATGCCGAAATGTCGACAAACAATTTTTTTTTTAAATCAGAATTTGAAAGAAAATAGTAAGTTATTTTAATGAAATTGTAGGCCAAATCCCAAACAACTCTTACAAATTCTTAACTTATTACTCAAAGCTGTGTCACTCTTGCTGAAATTGAATACAAGCAATCTCACCGCAACTCATTATCTAATCAAGCAATCTCTCGTTCGTTCGTTATCTCTTTAAGCAATCGCACAACAGCTTGTTATTTCAAATAGTCATTTAATGATAATTATTTGCAGACACTACCTTATTATTGCAACTACCTGAGTACCCCTAGCTTGATTAATTTAATTTTTTTTTAAAATGTGTGTTAGCCTCCCTTTCAACCGCTTAGAATCATGCAGAATCTACACGTTGCCATCCTATTCTAAACATCTATGGCTCAGGACAAGCTTATATTTATCGATAGAAGCTTGGCCAAGGGGAGGGGATATTAGAATCCCATGGGCTACCCTGGCGCCCTCCTGGTTTGATTTGACTTCAAGCGAACATTCCTTCGCTTGCCATCTCATCAAGCAATCTCACTACCGCTTATTACTTCAAGCAGTCTTCTCCTAGCATATTGCTTTTATTATTGGCAAGAGGGTTATCTGAAGTAAAATATGTATATTTGTTTATTTGAAACAATGCCTACTATATAGAATGTCGTCTAGTTTGTAATATAACTTGTGATATTTCTATTTTTGATTATATGCATTTATTCTAGTTGTGAAGTAGAGCTGTACGTAGGAGAAGATGTAGGCAGGGTTGTGTCGGAACCAGATGCCGGACTCGCCCGGATTCACAGTTATTCCTACTCCACTCATCTAAATGAATTCAAAACGATAATTACACTTTGATCTGGGCAGTGGCCCCTCTGATTACAGTGTGGCGAGGGCCCGCTTCTCTGGGGCCTTCTCACGCCGGCCTCTCGCTACCGCTTCCTTAGCAGGAGTATTGCATTTCGGCTGGCGGAGGATGTCAGCGCAGTTCTCGTCATGCGCTCCTCGCTAAAGTAGAGCCACTGATTGGGGTGTGGCGAGGGCCCGCTTCTTTGGGGCCTTCTCACGCCGGCCTCTCGCTACCATTCCCTTCAGGAGTATTGCATTTCGGCTGGCGGAGGATGTCAGCGCTCCTTGCTGAAGTACAGCCACTGATTACACTATTTCCCATGTGAAGAACATTAAACTTATAACTGATATTCTAACATCAAACTCTAACCTTTATGTACCAACTTAAATGACCCCATTCTCCCCACCATAAAATGTACAAATCCTATGCATCACTAGTAATTTTAGTGCGATACACATTGGACAGATAATTAACAACTATTAAAGAAAAACAAAAACCAATTAAAACACCTCGTCTCTTGCTAAACACTCAAGTTTGATTTTGACAAATAACTTTATTCTACAAATAACAACAAATATGTGGTTCCATTCACATACATCTGTAAACAAAGCCTATATCAACGATAAAACAGACCAATACCGAAATTCCTCCAAATTTTTGTAACATTCTTAAACAGAAATCATCATAAGTAAATGCTAAATCAAGACAAAATCTATGGCGTCTATAAAGCATTTCAACAAATCCATGGACATAATTTGTAACCTACGAACTCAAAAAATCCAAATACGAGTTCTAAAAATATATATTTCGACAAATCCAATGGAAAATGGAGTTGAACTCCTGAAGTTCAATAACAGGGACGTTGAAGGATTGGCTTAGTTCACAAAGTTTCTTCGTGACCATCATTTATTAGAAAGCCATTAGTCTTAATAATATCGTGTGAAAACTTACAATGTTTATGGGAAGCCATCCTCGATTCCTGCACAGTGTACTCCAGTTTTTCAGTAGACATTGAGTGGAGACGTATTCAGGATAAAGAATCCTCCTTTATTTACTCTTTTGAAAGGATCTTGGTATTCCTGCACAGTGTACTCCAGTTTTTCAGTAGACATTGAGTGGAGACGTATTCAGGATAAAGAATCCTCATTATTTACTCTTTTGAAAGGATCTTGGTATAATTATAATTATTTGCTTACTCCGGGGACTTTTTTTTTTATCAGACATTAGTGAGGTTCCATTACGTATGATTATGCCACACTAATCAGTTCTTAGTGAGGTTATAACAACCTTGCAGCGGATTTCGTTGACGGAAATCAACCTATGAAAAATTTCAACAGATCTTCGCCGATCCAAGGTAGCCAAAGGTGAAAGTATGACCCGTCATCAAGTATATATGTATATGTAATTTTTTTTTTTTTTTTTTTTTTTGATCGACTTAATGGACCCGAAATATTCTTAGTCGCTTCATTGGTACTTATGCGTGCTTGGCAAGACCTAAGAGATCTACGTTTTCCTGGGGTAACCTTGGAGGACCTGTGTTTTATTTGTAAGGGTTCAATTGCTTAGATGAGTCGTCAAGATTTTGAACAATCTCATCAAATTGGTTAGGGGGAGAGGGAGGCTGTCGTCTTTATCATACCACATTGAAATAATGACGCGATATTTAGCATAATTCCACTACTTCTACAATGGAAAAGCGATATAGCTTCTACAATATTCTAAAAATATAGCTCGTTGCATACAATATGCACTTTATATATATAGACAGCCTTGAATAAAACTTTTGGTAGAAGTGAAGTGTAGGTTTTTTTAGAGGAAGACTGTAATTAATATATAAAATATCTGATGTTATGTGAGTTACAAAAATGTTTAATGGTTCTGAGAGCTGAAAAACGCTGATTAAAAAACCGTAATGTCCTATTAAGTAGTTCAAAAGGAGAGTGTTTTTGACTGTAGATATTATTTACCGTAGATATTATTATTAGATGATTTTAGTTGGAGTTCGGTCAAGGTAGATCCAAAAAAATACAAAATTTAAAAAAAAGTCTATTTTTTAAATCTAGGCAGATAATCTTTTAAAAAATACACTTTTTTTTTTAATTTGTATTTTTTTGGATCTACCTTGACCGAACCCCAACTAAAATCACCTATTTAATAGTATAACTACGAAGGCTTTGTACTCAAACATTAGTTGTATATTCTTCTATACTCATTTCTACTTAAATGAATGTTTTGCATTTTTTACTTATTTTTAGTTTTGATATTTATTTATTTATCTTTATAATATAATTATAGAAAGAAATATGTTATATATATTTTATTAATAAACATTTTGGCCTATTGATTTGAGATATTTAGGTGAGTTTATTGTAAGACATCCAGACAATAAGCTAGCTGGAGAGTGACCGGACATTCCTCGAGTTCCTCGCCAAGGTCCTCGGATCTGGTTTGGAAAACACACTCCTACCCCCCCCCCCCCACCACCCCACACCATGGCCCAAGATGTACTCAAAACTAGCGTGAATCGGGTTCACAGAAACCATGAGTTAAAGCACTTTACTAAACCGTCAGTTTGTTTGCATTAGTGGTACTTCAATAGATTTACAAACAATTAATGCGAGGGAAGAGAATAAAAGTTTATCTGTCTCAGCCAGGACTCGAACCTGGATCTCCTGCTTTCCGGTCCGGTATGCTACTATTTGCACCACCGGGACGAGATAGATAGATTTTTATTCCATTCCCTCGCATTAATTGTTTGAAATTTACGTGGAATAATATATCACAACCAAATTAATATTGATAAATTTAAATAGATTTACCTTCAAGGAAAAAAAGTTTCTCACACGCAAACACACACACACACACACGAACATATATATATATCACTCTCATACCTTATATTCTCCGTCTTCATTGGTTTCTGTACACCATCTCCCGTTGGCTATATATATATATACCCATATGCATATACATATATATGTGTCCCAGCGTCCAAACTTAAAAAAACAAAAGCAATTTGGCACCCTAGCTTCCATTGGTTGACTATATTATTAGCTGATATCG
The DNA here is from genome assembly GCA_000696205.2 of Oncopeltus fasciatus. Lineage (NCBI taxonomy): Eukaryota > Metazoa > Arthropoda > Insecta > Hemiptera > Lygaeidae > Oncopeltus > Oncopeltus fasciatus. The sequence continues at coordinate 351,618 of KZ807460.1, forward strand.
GTCGAAGGTGAGAAAGGTTTTGTAGGAAGACTAAAATTTGATTTCCTAATATCTTCGTTAATGGTAACTCTGTAAAAAAAAAAATGTATAAAAATATATGTATAAATAAAACATTTGTATTCTTTAATAATAATAAAAAATTACAAAGTTATTTAAGTATAGATTATATTTTAAATATGTAAAGCTGAAGTCTCCCTACCACCCCATTTTTCCTGATGACGGCCTGAAATTTGCCAACTTCTAAGACCAAATCCCTGACTAATCTCTCCTCTTCTGTTAAGAAGCTAACGAATGTAACTAAGATAGGTGAGCCACTCAACCTTCTTCCTGTGACCACACTGCTTCCTTACCGGCTTGTCTAGAGTAAAGATTGACGGTGATACCTTTCACCCTTATTCCCTCCGGCTTGCTGAAATTAAATTTCATATTATATCTGTCTCTAATGAAAATGGTAAATCTACAAAGATTTTGCAGATCATGCACCAGTTAATAACTGCGGCGGTTGTGGTATATGGATAAATTCGGAAAAATCCAATTAAAATTTAAAAACACCACAAATTGTTATGTCAGAGTTGAATTTGGTTTTGTCTATTTAAGATTTAAATTTAAATTTGTGATAAAAAATATTAGAGATGGATGAAAATAGATTTTGAAAAAATGCTATAATCGATTGAAGATATAAAAAATTACAAAAATATACCATTTAACTGGGCTTGTGGATTGAATGATGCACTAATCACTAAGAAATCAGATGTTTTGATTCTCTATCAGGCGCAAATTTTGAGCAACTCAAAAAGCAACCTTTTGGAAAAAGTTCGGAATCACATTTTTCAAAATTTGTGAGGGCAGTACTAACTACTCCTTTCCGTACAATTTACTGTAACTTGAATATAGTTTATATATATATATATATATTGGTTTTGCAATTGAGATNGATTGATTAAATTTATTCTAATTTTAATATATTTTTTAATTATCTGTATTTCTATTCATTATCAGTATAGAATTTTTTTAGGCTCGGTCAAGTTTGATATAAAAATACAATTTAAAAAGAAAAAATATGTTTCTATATCTGTTGACGTTTCAGTCACACTGTAAGCCATTTCCAGAGATTTTATTGAAATATAAAATTGTAAGAGTGGGCTTTTCTTCTCCGTTGCTATCCCGCCATACTTTTTATTTACTTTTAAACATTAATTTTATTGTGGTATTTTAGCCCACGTAAATTTAATTGTTTAATGATAAATAATGTTTTGCTGCATCAATTTAAATTATCTCTAATTCTTTCATGTAAAGACACTTCTGGAAAATAGCAGCAGCTGTTCAACTTAAAAAGCTACTTATTTATTTTTAAATTCCTTAAAAATAATTAAAATAAAAGGTAATAGTATATTCCTGAAATTTGTTTATTTTGTTTTAAGGCCACAATAGTCTAGGGGGGGGGAGAATTACAGTAGATTGGTTTTGGTACTATTAATTTCAACTATGGGTGCATCTAGTATTTTTTAATAAATCTAGGGAAAAAAATCTTAATCTTATACTTATGGGTTGCTTTGATGAAGTGGGATCCGTGAAATTACCTATCAGATGTGGTGGCAGAGTGGCACAAGTGGCAGAGGGGTTCTCCCGAGAGAAGGTTTACTCAAGTGTAGGTAGAAAAAGCCCCTGAGGTCGGAGCTTCTTGTCATTATTATATTATACCTATAGTTAGCGGGCTCGGGGTGGAGAGGGGCAAGATGGCGGAGCATTGGAGGGGGGCTCGGAGGTTCAGTGTGCACCGGGCAGCCGGTCGGTCATGTGAGAGGTCGCCGTGTTCCTCACCACAGGATGGCCACTCTCGGGCTCTCCAAGGTCTTCATCCTCGACAAGTACTTCACCGAGCTGCAGAAGTTCTGGGAGACTGAGAAGAAGCTTCAAGGTAAGCCGGCCGGCGCCAGCTACTCCTTCTTCCCGTGGTGCAACCCTCTCGGATGCAGCATGTCCCTTCGTGGGTACAACACATATTCTCTTATTCCCTTCATAGTATTGTCAAATGTTGGCCTGATCTCCCCATCAGGTCCTTATTGCATGCTTTCTTTCATGTAATGCGTTCGTACTCTGCCATCTATCCTCTTGGCAGAATATATATTTCTTTATTGTGTGTGTGTATCTTTGCAGAAGATGGTTTTCTTCGATTGAAGCTTTAATTACATCTAAATCGTGTCTCATTATGAATTTAATACATATCTTGTTTATTTCACTAAGTTGTTTTCTTGCTTACACCTACGTATGTAAGATATTACATGACCAAATATTCTTCATATTTTCTCTGCTAGCAGACCTGATCTTATCGCATCCTCTCTCTCTCTTGCTGACTTTTCCCGCTCTGCTGTCCGGAAGATACAGATCTCTGAGAATAACTTGGCTAGTTGGCTTTTTTGTCTAATATCCCATTGTTAGAGGAATCATTTCTGTATTGAAGTATCCATCTTGTCCTAATCGTGTGCTCCAGAAGTTATCTTTGAGTTATACTTTAACATGCATTATCAAACTTCTTTTTTTTTTTACATTTTCCATATCTAAATATGTAATATCCATTTTTTAATTGCATACTGAGACCATATGCGTTTCACTGTCTGGCAGATGCTCTCCTATCATTTGGAAGAGTTTGCTTGTTTTTTAACATGCCTTTATGATAGGAATGTTGAAAAACATTAATCGTGTTCAATCGTATATCACTAAGAATTCATTTGTCACTTGTTATATTTTTCAACATTTACAATTGCACGCTTTTGATCAATATTTACATTTTACATACTTATATTGGAAAGACTATTATTTAATAGCCCCACATATTTATCTTATCACTTACTTTATTCCTTTGAAACCTTTTCATGTTCTAGATTCACTTCTATTATTTAGCAGAGTACAAATTACTAATTCATGGCCTCATATTCTGTGATGTTTGACAAGACTTCATCATTAATAATAACCTTTTGAGAGTGATGTCACTGGTTACCTTCTCTACTCATGTGACTTTCATTAATGCCATTTTTTTTTCTATTATTCATTGTAATCAAATCACAAAATGTTTTTATTTATTTTTAACAGAATTTAATATGTAATTAAAGGTTATAAAAAAAAACAACATTGCCAAGTATTCGTAACTTTTTCCAGTGCTTGCCAAATTTTCAATCTACTACCACTTGCAAAAGTATACCTACTTGTTGATTCTGCCTCATTTCGAGAGAGCATTACTATGTGAAAGCATTAATTGTATTCCGTTCGTTCGAATTCTTTATGCTTCTTTTTGCAAAATAAAATTTCTACGCTTAAATCTACACACTCATACAAATCCTCCCCACAACCAGGAAGGCATTCTGATCGTATGCTTCGCTCTCTGTAACTCTATGGTGCACTAAAATCCTACTGGTAGGGAGAACTTTTCTATCCAGGGCCAGTTCTTTCTCACTATCTCCATCATATGACACAGGAATAACATCCCAAAGATATATGGGATATTCAGGAAATTACTTTCCTTGTTCACTTCTGACATGCCATTCAAATCCTGAGTTGGTTAATGTACTTTTGCGGGAAGAATTTGTATTTCTCACTGCAAAATGCTGATCATACCACATAGGAAAAGTGGGTCAGCTGATTGACCTGCCATTTGTGGGACTTTCGTTCCATTGATAAGGAGTTAATGACCATCAATCATTAATGCTCCTTTTCCACTGGCAATATACTTTTATAAATTCGTATTGGTTAAACCATTCGCTTTGCCCCCCTTGAGTATTAATTTTTATGTTGCCTTTTTTACTTTAGCTGTTTCAGTTAGATGCTCTTGTTCTCTTTTGTGCTTTTTATTATTGTTAATGGTTAACCTTCTGAAATATACTAATTATGAATTGCTATTATCATAATTTTTAGATTTGCCTCTCCTCTTATTCAGTTTACGCGAACTTTTGTTAGATAAAGTCTGCATGTAATTTCATAAAGATAATTAGCTTGTTATAAAAACTCCAATAGACTATCTTTGGTTCAGTCTCTTTTGTGGATTTATCACTCCTTCCATTATGGAGTTAATCTTTAAGTACTGTGTGACAAGGTTATTCTGATTTGATAATTTATATTATTTCTATGTTTATTATCCTCAATTTTCTTTTCTTTTTTTTTTCCTTTTACTTTTAGTAAATATAATTCCTTGACTGTTAATCATAGACCTTATTCTATGATTAGAATATATATCATACTACCATATGTAGTTTATAAGGTTCCTTTCAACATTATTTTGTTATTTATGGGTTTAAATTTGGAAGCATTAATATTTATACTATTCAGCTATTTAAAATTTCTGCTTTTTATGTATGCATTTTTATTTATTATATATTTACAATTAACAATTCATGTACATTAACTGAAGAACATTATGAGACTTTTATATTGCATTTTAATGCTGTTGTTTGTATTATTGTTGTTTCTGTTTATTGTTGTGTAGAAATAACCTGTCTCGCTACAAAGAGATCACAAATTTTTGTTTACTCCCTGTCATGTAAAATTTAACTTGCCTGGTATATATCCTGCGTCATTGTTAATTATTTATTTTCGCAAAGGCTCGTTCAACAAGAAAGATAATTGGCTATTGGTATCCAATCTACTTTGTATTGGTTCTTCACCTTGACTTATAAGTAAGTCTTATAGACGTGGGGTTGTTTTCTTGAGATCATTCCTGAAGCATTATTAAATTCCTGTTTAATGTAAACTATGGGTTTACATTTTGAAATGTACAAGTCACTTGAGTTTATTTCAACGTATATTTTATTTTTTTTACAAATTTCCAAAAATATTCAGTTACTAACAGTCAGTTATGAATTGTTATCAAGTTTGTTTCCTAAGAACAGATTTACCTTATCAAGGAACTTAATTTCAGATAAGCAAGTATAACTTTATTGACAAATATAAAATTTACACTAAAATGCTGATTAAATGTTAGTTTTAGACTTCTTTAAATGAAAATTAAATTAAATTTTATTCTATGATGACTAATTTTAGTTTATGTTAAAATGTTTTTTAATATATTGTATTTATTAATTAAAATTATACATACTTGGAAAATTAGTTTAAACTTATAATCTTGCTCGAAAATAAATTGTGTTAGTCACAAAATAATTCGAATTTCGAATCTAAAGAAAATAAATATTAGTGAAATATTCTTGCTGCACGTCAAATACATTTATAAACATAATTTAAATTAATTCTTTCAGTTATTAATTATACTCGTTTCCCTCTCTTTTATCTCTTCAAGAATTTACCTTAAACATATATTATCATAATAGAAATATTTCCGGCCACCATAATAAAAGCTAAAAATTAATATAGGTATCACTATATGTAAATGCCGTATATTTATTAATTTGTATTTAAATATTACGATAACATTATAACACATTTTTATTAAATTTATTAATTTAACTGTACCAATAGTATACAATAGTAAAAAAAAAAAAAAAAAAAAGGAAAATTATAATCATACACCTATTTTTTTTAAATTCCACAGAAACCTTTGATCTGACTTTCGTCATTCTCTCAAAATATTTCACTTTACAAAATAATATATAAAAGAAAAATAATTGTGTTTCTGTTCTTATACTTAGTTGAACATAAAATCATACTTTGAAAAAAATTGGAAATCACATTTTGGTAAGCATAAGACAAAAGCAGTTTACTAATTCATACTAATACTAATACTCATAGGTATTTTTGGAGGGAAATTTCATGGTTTAATAATCGCCTCTAGCCCTCCAATAAAAACTTTATGAAATGTGAGTGGTGTTCAACGTCATGATACTTCATCATAATTCAATTCTCTTAATGGAAATATCTATAATGTATCCAATACATTTTTAGACTTGATCGATACAGCAACTCCTTTGTATTCATGGGCCTCTTAATGTAGCTTCAGTTTGAAAAAAAATTGTTTTAAACTGTTTTTCTCTACTAAGGGATTTTGATAATAGTGTAGTACAAGGAGGCTACTAAATGCCTTTTGTTATCCAAATTTTTTGTCCTTTATTTACTAATAATCCATGAAATATTTTTAAAGTTATAATTCTGTGGTTTTAGAGGTCAAAAATTATAGGCCACTTAAGCGAGATAATATATATATATATTAACCTATAAGCTGTTTTGATTAGTATGATTGTAATAAAGATAATAAGATATATATACATACACATACAGTTATATATATAACTTATATTGTCAGCAGATGAGAGCTATATGTCATTTTTAAAATCTTATTTCGAAAAAAGCTTAAATTAGTAAAAAACCATACTAATTTACCTTAACAAACTAGAAAATATTTGGCAAATCTTTTGTAAAAGGATGAAAAATGTTTATTGTCTGAAAAAATTATTTTTTGATTATTTAGAAAAACATTGTAGATCTCAATACAAAATATATTTTTTATTGTTGAAAGTATTCTTTCTAACGTATTTAAGCGTATACATATATGGATCTAGCTATGTATCATAACCTCTGCCATGACCTGTTATTTAAATTAGACTATTGAATACAATAATCCGCATGTATATCATATAAGTCTCTGAATAGTATTTGACGCTACCCTTCAAGAGGAAGCCATGTAACCTAGACTATAAAGTCCTATGGAAATACTAATTCGATGCATAATAACTCCTAAAAACCTATTATTCCTGGCATATACAAATTTGATATTATTTCATACTATGTAGGCTCATCACGTTCCATTTTCATAATTTGCTATAAGATTTATCCTAGAGAATGATTTAATAACCAATGTGCATGGAGTGTCCCAGAGTTCCCAATTGCCCAGAAAGTAAGACACACCACTCTTTTTATACGCGCATGCCCTCAAATACTAATCTGCCTTCAAATGTTCCACTTCTTCAGCCGTTATATGACCCTACCGAATTGTGTATTTCTTTAAAAAGAAGAGAACTATTTTTATTGCAAGCGAATAGAATCAAAAAATCTTACTGTCCCAGCCAGGACACGAACCTGGATCTCTTGCTATCCGGGACGGTGCATTTTCCACTTATGCTACCGGGACAAGTCTTTTATTCTGTTCCCGTACACTAAAAATTGTTAAAATTTACGTGGGATTTTATACCACTAAAAAATAATATTTATAACAGAATAATATTTCTAAACTCTTCCACAATTAATTAAAAAATATGAACAATAAATTTTGAAGAAAAAAAAGAAGGTAAATGTAGAAAATATATTCTAAATGTTAATTTCAAATTTTGTGAATTAGGAAGATTGTATAAAACTATTATTTTATTGTATGGGGTGCCGTAAAAATAATATTTCATAACAAAAACATTCAGTTACAATGATAAATTTCTATAATATTAATTTTTAAAAAAACTACAGTTTTTTTTTAAATATAAAAAGCATGTTTCATGTATTCACTACATATTTATATATTATTTAACTGTTAAACTTAAAAATCCAGTACGTAGGAAATTTGTAACCTAAATAATTTTCTTAGTTTTGTAGATAACGAAAATTTGTATGTGTGCTTTCCAAAAATGTAAACCATTTTTGTTTGATTTTGCTTCAAAACAAACTATTATTTTTTTTCAGATGATTTTTTCAGAAACGTAAATTAAAATTCAGGTTCAGATCAACCCAATTAATTTTTTTTTTCTATCGCTAAGCAAATCTTTTTCGACTATCATTGCTCTAAATAAATATTATGGCCTGACATTTTGCCCGCTGGAACAAAACAAGTTTTTACAAACACATGGCAATCCTGCTTTGTCCAATTCAGCTAAATTACTAACTTAGCTACTTAACCGGCCTTTATACCTTTAAGTACCTTATAAATAACATACTAAATTTCATTGACAACTAAAAACTGCAGACTTTTCAGTTTTAACTGACACACTCACACTTTTAATAACTTTTTAGTCTTTATTAGATAGGATCGGAGAAAATTTCGAAATTATTTTGAAAACATAAATTGCTACATTATTACGGAATTACCTAAAAATGTATAATTATTGTTTATTGTGAAAAAGGCGTTTCTCTTTTAAAAGAAAACTGTGTCCGTTAAGTAGTTTATTAACTTCCGCGGTATTTACAGATATTTTCCTAGCATTAGTATACTTTCTTCATAATAAATACACTGACGTCTAAAAATATATGTAAATACAAATAAATAAAGATGCATGTCATGACCAAGGATGCCAGTCTGACCTTGGTTCTGGTAACGCTCTGAATTCCTGGGTCACTCAACTTCTGTTCTCATTTCTCAACTTGTACTTTACCCTGACCAGAGAATCATGGGAATTTTCATATCTTATTTCTCTCTTTCTTTGAGTTAGTAGCAGATTTTAAGGTAATTTAAGGTACCTTCAAATTATCTTTTAGAAGATTTGCCACGGGACAACCAAGTTATTATAGTTAGTCTTATAACTAAACTTTTGAAAAATTTCAACTAATCTTTACTGATCATACTTAGAAGAAACTAAATATATATATTAATGTATTTTTCTTTTGATAACTGCTGGATGAGTTCATAAGTGGCTTACATTTCTAATGGGAAAGCAGAAGGGTTTAGAGAGATCATAAACTAAATTTTTCATAAATTTGTTTTTATTAGCGTTAAAAATGTTTTTATAAGCAAAAAATATGTTAAATGTATTTTTGGGACTTTTACAATTATATAGGGAGGGGCGATTTAGAGATTGGCGAAATTGAAAAATCATACTAGTTTCTCCGTATTGTGAGTTTCTTTAGTCGTACGAAACAATACCCCCCCCCCCCAACTTTTTTTTGTTGCTGAAACCTCAGATGAGGCATCTTCAGAATCTCTTCAACATTTTCGATATCTGTAAGGGAGTAGGGGCCTCCTGGTGCGAGGCCATTAGAAGTGAAAACTTTTGAGAAGAAGATTGTGGGCAGGTCTTATCATATTATTTTATCCAAATTCAAAGTTATTTTATAAGTTTATTTGTAGAAAAAAAAAGGTTCGACAAAGGTGATTGGAAAATGTTTTTTGTAATTTTTTTAAATAAATAATTATCTATTAAACTCATATTTAAAAAAAAAAAGTTAAATATGACTTCGACGATAGGGCAAGTTCCCTTATTTTTAAAGCACAGAAATCACATACAGTATTTTTTTTTTTTTTTAACTTATATTTATTTATTACATTCTGTTAAATTAAAACATTTTGTAATTTGATCACCAC
>KZ807460.1:363260-375607 GCA_000696205.2 Oncopeltus fasciatus
AAACACTAAGAATAATGTTTTTTTTTATCAATTTTGTACTTAAAATATTCTAAAAGAAACATAACAATATTGTTTTTTGTACTTTCACTTTTCACGTATAGTATAACTACTCTTTAAGATTAAGTGCTGTATATCTCAAAAACCAGAGCTAATAAAAATTTTTCAATGTTATTTTCGTTGTTATCACCCCAAAATTAGTAGAAATAGACTAATTTAGTGTAAAAATATTTTTTTGTTGGGCATGTTATTAAGGTTGACTTAAAGGATGTAGACAGATGCTTTAAGGACTTCTTAAATGTTATTCTTGATGCTAAAGACTCGTCAAATAATTTTTTAAACCCCCTAATTTGTGCCGTTAAAATAAAGATTTTTTGCACTTTCGCCACCGATGTCTCGCAACTGTTTTTCGCCGTAAGCCAGAAGAACCCTTTTTCCCAAAAACATCCTCAGTAGTTCAGTTTGTACTTTGGAGATAGCATTAAATAAAATATTACGAATCTCGCATCATATGAATAATTCGGAATGGCAGTGTTGAGTTGGTTTTTATTGCTGCGTTTCACAAAAATAATTTATTTCAAAATAAACATATGAGCATTTGTAAATGAAGGACTTCTCTCGCATTCTTTCGGTACATGGCGGGGGTTATTCTGAGAGAAGCGGAGGCCGTTAACGTCTAGGAGTGTGTTCCGACTATAATTTATCGGGCGAGAGGAGAGGGGGAGTAAACACTATGAATATATATGAATACATCGCAGGGGTTGGCGTCCTCAGGGAGTACGTCACCTGCCGAGGGAGACCTGCTCCTGACACAGTGACACTGACATCACTGCTACCTGTTCTCTCGCTAACTGTGACCTGGATCGCTGCTACTTCCCTAACAGGCCCTCTTCCTGTCATGGCCAACCGATTACTACTTGCTCAATGAATTCCGCAAAATTTCACAATAGTTAATCAACTCTAATATTTGTAATATCTGCCTTTTTTTTTTCTCTAAAGATAAAAATAAAAGATTTTCAAAAGGAGAGTTTTTGACCGTAGATATTATTATTAGATGATTTTAGTTGGGGTTCGGTTTAGGTAGATCCAAAAAAAAAAAAAAAAATACAAATTCAAAAAATGTATTTTTTCAAAAAACTATCTGCCAACGTTTTGGCTTACATCTTCAGGGCTGTATAAATACAATGTCATGAGAATACAATTACAATAATGTAATGTGATATCAAAAGTATGAATGTTGAAAGCTATGTTCTTACATTTAGAAAGAATTTAAAAAGATTTTTAAAAACAATTTGAAAAACATGTAGACAACAACTTATTGAAAAATGATTGACTAACATTAAAACAGTGATTTGCCACAACTACCTATCATGAAGACGAGAGAGGACGTCCTGTCCCTGAGTTCACATTTCCATGACTACGGGGAAGTATCCCCTACGGGTATAAAAACATATCTTTCTACATTAATACTTTTGATATCTCATTACATTATTGTAATTCTGTATAACAATATTGTCAATTATTATTGTATTCTCATGACATTGTATTTCTACAGCCCTGAAGATGGCTTACAATGTAAGCCGAAACGTTGGCAGATAGTCTTTTGAAAAAATACATTTTTTGAATTTGTATTTTTTTTTTTTTTTTGGATCTACCTTGACCGAACCCCAACTAAAATCACCTAATAAAAGAATTTCAGTCCTTTTTTAACAGGATTAGAACCATTGAATGAAAGAATTAATAGCACATTAACTCAGGAGCTTAATAATGTAGGTGTAAAACAAATATTAAGTAATACTTAAATATTGATTTAGTTGTAGTGTATTATTCCACGTAAATTTTAAACTATTAATGCTGGGGAACATTTTATTCTATATCCTCGCTTTAAATGATTAATTAATACTGCATGTCACTATGCTCTAGTGTACAAATAACGATGTTATTTATGAATAAATTATTATAATAAAACAGTTTTTAGATGAAACAATTATTACTTCACCAGCAACGGAAGGGGATACGTTTGGGATTTCGAAATCTGGATCAATGAGTTCGGTCCTGCCATATTCAGGATTTTTCGAAAAATTCGAGTCTGTCCATTGTGTGCAAGGATTTTACAACATACCTTTTATTTTCGTTATCCTTTTCTGCTTCAGATCGAATTGTATTTATATCTTATTTTAGTTTTTTCTGTTTTATCTAATAATGAGAATTATTCTGCTCCAGCCGGCGTGTCAGACTTTTGATCTTATGATCAAGTAAATAATAATGAACTTTCATAAATAATATAATAACAAATAAATAGCTCTGAAATTCGACCACAACAGCGAGTATATCACTAGGGAGAACAATGTAGTCCTTGACAAGACACTAGAATCTCTGGACTTACCAGGTCTTGCGGACACTGGAGAATTAGAGCAAAATCTTGAGCTGTGTGGTGAGGGTCGTCACGGCTTTGTTGGGCACATCAGCAGAATGATGACTCTTAATGGAATACCAAGACCACTCCTGGAGGAAAACCTACATGAATCCTGTAGAAGAGAAAGGACGAGACTGAGGTGCTTAGATTGTGTAACACAATGCGAGACATCCATCTCGAGAACTGGAAAGCAGCAAGAACGAGTCACTTGGCAAAGGTCAAGGACCTCACCGGGATATAGACACAAACAAGAAGAGGAATCTGCTCAAGTCCTTTAGTAGTGCTAGGAAATTCAAAGAGAAAAACCTCTTAATTTTTGTTAAGTCTCTTGTCCTAAAGATATTAAAAGACAAATGATCCTGAGTAATGTAATGACTTATTCTATCCCGTCCGGTAGGTCCAGAACCAGCCTTACTTCTTTAGTAGGATACGCCGGGGTGACTTCTCAACTGGCATTTCTCGACAAATAAAAGCTCACCCAGTCCCATTAGTGTAAAGATTACCTGTCCCCAATAATCTTAAAGGACAAAAAAGCTTAAGATTAACTACAAATTGGTTAATTACTTCAGATTTGTAATTTACTATTGGTTTTTATCAATAAATAACTTGCTGAAAGTAAATTTTAATTTAACTCCTGCAAACATTTTACAAGGCTACTGATTCCTTTTGAATAGTCCCTGAGGAGGGTAGGTTGCAGCAGAAACATGTCCCACAAGGTGGTAATCTCGGTCCTCTCTCCAGTCGAGAGCCATCACCTGTGTTCTCACTTCACTCCTGTGACGACCACTGTCACACCTGCTTAAACTACCTGTTCCTAGGTCACTTTGACCCCAGGCATCCTACCAGCTGTCCCACTTTACATCATCCTTTGTAGGGAAATGTTTTCCAACCTACCTGTTTCCTTATTTCAAAACTAAAAATAAACATTTTGTTCTAAAAGATGAATTTGTTTTCTTCATTATCAATGAGTACAATTTCATTCAAAAAACGATGTATGTATAATTAACACATGAATATAATAATCTAAAAGGTTATTTCCACCACCAATGAATATAGAACTATCATACCATCTTTTGGTGGAAGATAGTTTGCAGAAATCAATGAAGACGGATAACATCAGGTATGACATGAATATAATTTTATTTATGAACATATTTAATTAACTTACTTTCAAATAAAATACCCCCGCCGAAAGACTAATCTGTCCACCGGCCTCCTAGTATATATGAGACATATTTTTAGTTATATTCAAAATTATATATTTTCTTAATATACCTTAGTTTTTAAATTGAATGATAAAGTTTTAAAATTAGTCATTAAATTTTATGTAGGCCCTAAAAAATTATATAAACTTTGTATGCGTATATGTGCGTTTATGTGCTTGTATATTGTTCTTTGAATATTTTTGACATCTAGAATTTATTATCTATAAAGTACGTGCAAAAAATTAATATTAATATAAGTACTTATGAGTGTAGATTATCCTGGCTGGTATATCCTGGCTTCTGCTAAATAAAATGATAGAAATGATTAATGGAAATCAATTCTGTCATTAATAGAAACGATAAATATATTTGTAGAAAAATTATTTGAATAAAAAGGAGAGTTTGTTGACCGTAGATATTACTCTAAGATGATTTTAGTTGGGGTTCGGTCGAGGTAGATCCAAAAAAATACAAATTAAAAAAATGTATTTTTTTAATAAAGGATTATCTGCCAACGTTTCGGCTTACATTGTAAGCCATCTTCAGGGCTGTAGAAATACAATGTCATGAGAATACAATAATATTTGAAATTAGNTTATAATTCTCTATTATACTAATTTCAAATATTATTGTATTCTCATGACATTGTATTTCTACAGTCCTGAAGATGGCTTACAATGTAAGCCGAAACGTTGGCAGATAATCCTTTATTAAAAAAATACATTTTTTTAATTTGTGTTTTTTTGGATCTACCTCGACCGAACCCCAACTAAAATCATCTTAGAATTATTTGAATAAATATGATTTTTGTGTCATTTAGATAATAATAAAGTTGACTATAAATGAAAAAATAAATAAAAAGGTTTACGATAAGAAAGACAATAAATAATAAGTATAAAATTTCTCATAATTCTGAAAATTTATACAAAAATATACATTATAAGCAAAGATTGTTCTACTAATAAAATTCTAAAAATTGTTTGACTATAAATGTGTCTATCATTCTTTTTGAAAATTAAGGTACAGGTTTCAGAAGCCTTGGGATATTCAAGTATACATTTAGGGCAGGAAGACATTGGATATAGTTTTTGAAAAATCCTCGATCCTTCCAGCTGAGCTGTACAGAACAGTGCGCTTTCCGATGTTTATTGTACTCGTTAGAATGGGAGAGTTGAATGGTAGGTCAGAAAGTAAGGACTCAAATTACATAACCTTTTCAAAGTTCAAATTATAGCACACTGTTATGCCGTTTTCTAATTATCGATGTTTTCTTCTCATCGTTAATGTATATAAATATAATTAGGGTATCGATTATTGCATTTTAACATAGCTTTATTTTTTTAATGCTTATTTGACATCAAAATTGTGTTATGGAAAAAGCCAAGACTTATTAACCAACTAATAGTTGTTATATGTAATGAATTTTGCGGCTGAAGAAGAGGTAACCTTGAAACGTTAAAATTATATTATAATTCTCTATTGTCACATGCAAATAAATTACGTAAAATTTTCAAAATGATTTATAATTTAATGGCCTATTGATATAAAAAAGAAATATTTTAGGTGTTACATAGCGAAAATGTGCATTTACGATTAAGGGTTTAACTAAACAAAATTTTACTTTTACGGCTCAGTAGCTGTAATTAGTTATTTTCTTACTGGAATTTCACTTTTAATTGTAAAATAAAATTTAAGTGAAAATAAAGGAAAAGGAGTGGGGGATTACCTGAAAAATCCAAGTTTGTGTACAAAAATTCTTTTCGCTAAGGTGGCCATAGTATATAGTTTGTATTAAAAAAAAAAACTGATAATGGTTTGTTTATTAGTAAAATCAATAGTTTAGGAGATACAGAGCGATCTGACCAATGAGAAGGGGTGGAGAGGGGGGGGGGTTACAAGTAATTTAAATTTAACAGTGTAGAAGCCACAATCAGTTATTTACCTTAATGAAATTTGGCTTCTAAATTTTTAATGGGAAGAAAAAAAAAACAAGGGTAAATAATATTTTTTCGTTGTGACTGGCTCAATATTTAGCTTAGATTAATAAAACAGCACATATTTGTTTATTGATAAGAAACAATTTATAATTTAAAAAAAAAATATAATACATGAGACTTCACAGTACTTTATTATTGGTGGCAGTGCACTTGTTTTTAACATATTGAATAAGAAATTACAACCCTTCTAGCAAAGTTATCCTTCCTGATGACTTTTGCAAAAAGAAGTTATTAATTGGCTCCTTTTTATGTAGTATTAAATTATTCTCTTGGCTCCAGGACCTTATTCAGAAAGAATGTCCTTATTGTGGGCTTTTGTAACATGTATCGTTTATCGACGTCTCCTTAGAACGAGTTATTCTCTTGGCACTTGGACCATAATCTGGTAGAACATCCTACTCGAGGACGGGCTTTAAAATCAATACTTTGGCTCCAGGATCCTTTTTAAAAAGATCATTCTTGTTCAGGACTATTGCAACAAGTTGTCATTCATTGTCTTCTTAAGACATGCAATTACACTATATCAAGAAAAATATGCCCCCTGGGTTTATTTTTATTTATTTTTTTTTAACAACAAGAGGTTATTCATCAGCTTCTTCTTAGAAAGGGTACTACTTAAGTGCCTTACTCAAGGACCTTATTAGGGAGCGAAATCCTTCATTTGCCTTTGGGACAAGTAGTCTTATATCGACGTATCATTGACATGAATCACTAAAACTGTCCTCTTTGCTTCCTTCCTGTCCTTCATCGACACTTGAGGACAAGGAATCGTGACATATTGTTTCTCTTAAGGACCTTCTCCTGTAAGAACATGTCCTGTGGACCTACAGAAGGGGGCCAAGAATCCACCTGCCTCATGTCCTACATTCCATCGTGGTACTGCATTCCCTCCTATCCTACCTACAAATTGTCTCTGCTTTTTAGTCACCCATTTCCTTATATTGCCACATATCGCTTGACATTATCTTTAATAATCCTTCTTTCACATTCAAGTATATTAATGCCCGTTGGTGGACTTGGAACGAACAAGCTGAACTCAGCTAATATACTCATCAATCTGGACCTAGAGTGAAGGAAAAAAAAGACAAACGATCAATTTAACATAGTTATTTTCAGTCTTGGCACTGGTATACAGAATTTTCGGGAAATATATGAAAGACATTGATGAGGTTTATATATATATATATATATATTTGTTGTGCGTAAAGNATATATTAAAAATGATTTTATTTATTCTGCTCTTATGTTCATGTGTTCATAAAATTTTTAAAACATATCTAACTGTTATTGATAGATAAAAACTTCAACTGGATTCTTAAGAAGCAGAAACTGAAAGAGTTATGTTTTTACTGTAACTCTGAGATACATTCAAAATGGATAAAGGAAGGATTAGGGGTATAAAAATTTGAACCAATGAGAAATTCCTAAATATTTTATTATCAATGCCGCTCCAAGAAGCCTATATACATAAACCTGAGACTTGTATTATCTCTTTGGTAAACGTGTTACAAACTACAGTTTCGCATGTAATAATTTTCGTGTGAGGTCCACCATTTGTACCTGAATGAGAATAATTTCAAATTCTCCTTGTTCCTATAAATTTACTTAATTTTTGCGATTTTAATATTGTTTAATATTATCTAAAATTGCTAATTAAATTAAATTATTTCATGTAAGAAAATAAACAATTTTAGAATAATATGCAGAGTATTAATTTGCGCTGATTATTTAAAATGTAGTATTATTTCTTATATTATATTACTTTATGATATTAAATAAATTAATTTTGATTACCATAAAAACAAATCATGAATAAATAATGAAAAAAAAAATTAGTATTTGGATGCTAATGCGATTTACTTTAATATTAATGTGAGTCGCTGATATAATGAGATCTCTTATCTCAGTGGCCCGGGAAAATAGGAAATTATTTGCATCTCGTTGGACAAAGACATGAATGTATAATGCTAGGAGGATAGCCATTGGTCGACGAGATACATGATGTAATCGGCCCCCAGCCAATAAAATTTGCATGGCTAGTTCAGTGTGTCGAAGCTCTTCCTACAGAGTGTGGTACTAATGTTTCTCCTGAATTGTGGCTGAAGGATTCATTGATACCGTATCTGGTCCGGGTACTTGTCTTCAATATCTATCCATGATATTTATATATTGTTATTTTTTATAAAATGTAAATTAATATTTTAACTCACATTATTTATATTATAGTAATTCTAATATTTGACTATTTGTAAGTATTTTTTTTATAATACTTATTTGATAATATAACCATATGAATAGTCTTTCATATGAAGAAGGAATTAAATATTTCAAACTGTCCGAATTTTGCTCGAGAATTTTTACTCCTGTGACCTACACCCACATCCTCTTTGATAACCAAGGACATCTTAAATACGATTAACGTAAATGTTTGTTTTTTATTGAATAAAATTACTTGAGGTGAAAATTTTAACGCTTAAACCAAGATCATTTTTGCCGGCCATAATATTTCTAAATTTACAAATGATTGGGCCAATTTCTTAACATTTGATCTCTTGAACTATCTTGATACAAAACCAAAAAGCTTACTCTCACTCTAACATATGTGAGAGCATGTTTATTTATGTTCACGTAGGCTTCGTCGGTCGTCAGATGTATTATGTCCATCACATGATGTGCGAAAGCTCGGCAAAAAAGAACAATTTGACTCGGTCCAACCCGGAAGATGAAATGGTAAATACATGTTTATTTATGTACTCATATTGGTACAATCTATGTATATACTGATTAACACAGATGTATTAAAGTATATTATTGTTTATGGGGTGTATTTGGCCTTTGCTTATTGAATTTATATTTATGTAAGATTTATGGTTTTATTTTACATTGTTAATCTTAATTTGCTCGATTCGATATTAATGAGTTACATTTATTTATACCTATAAATGACAAATAGATTACACCAATAAGAACGCGATTTAACTGGAAACCTAGCAGTTGTAGGAATATTGATAACAAGTGTTTGTTCAAACATAATCTATATATATATATATATATATACATATATATATATACATATATTTATACGTGTGTGTGTGTGTGTGTGTGTGTGTGTGTGTGTATTAAATGAAACAAAAAAAAAAAGTCAACTTTCAGCTCAAAAGCTAAAATTCAAACTTTGTGTAAGACTGGTTCTCCCCTACATCACATTTCTTAACAAATAGTTCTAAAAATCTGGCTTTGATAAAATGAGAAAGACCCTTTTCCAAATAAAGGAATAGTCATAAAAGAGGAAAAAAAGAAAAAAACCTATATATATTGCCACAAATTAGTTTACTGACCTGTGAACAGTCACCTTTCAAATATCTGTTGACTACTTCTGTCTGTTCACCATCTAAATTAATAGATGGCAATGAATCTCCGACAACTATGTTTGATATGGTTTTCTGGCCCATGCATACAGGGCTAGGGCAAGCCCCTTTCTGCGAAGACGGTAGGCAGTTGGAATGAAAATACTCGTTACACTTGCAGCATGATTCCAAAGCTCCTAACAAAGAAAATAGAAAATAAATAAAAATAAAAAGAAACTAATATATTATTTAGCATAATTATAAAAGAAATTACTCTCATTTCATGAAATCTAAAGAATGAAAGACAAACCAAACTCCAACTAAAAGAGGCTGCCCTATCTCAACTATTTAAATATCAAATAAATGAGAATTTCCCTGAAAAACAGTTCTGCAAGGAACAGTTTACTACCCCCCAAATCTGCTACTCAGGGGAAGATAATAAAAATTGAGGTTTTCTTTCTCAATTTAGCAGAACCAGTTAAACAACAGAGTGACTAATGATCTCATTCAGAGCGAACAGCTGAATTAATAATTAATACCAAACCGAAAATAATGGAAGAGGAAAGAAGGTTGAGTAACAAATAAAAATGACTTCTCCAGAAGAATGGTTAATTAATAATTAGCCCTTTAAACATTCCCTTGAGAAACCAGAACATTTAAATTTAACCAGAACAGTCCTCACCCTACATGTTGACTTTTGAAGATATTGAAAAGTATAAATGTCTTTTTTGGGAGCTAAAATTAAAGAAAAAATTAACTGATTAAAACAGCTAGCTGTGTTAAAGAGAAAAAGAGGAGGGGATGAGGAAGAGGGCATTTTACTTCTTTAAGATGCCTTTCTTACTACAAAACAAAAAAGCTGCAAACAGTACAACTACAATAAAAATATAAAAAAAAATTTTGTTAAACAAGTAAATACAATAAACATTTTTCCATAACATATTAACAATGTAAACCTGTTTACCATAGAAGTTATTAATAGTTTTCAAGGTAACACCATACGGTATTTGTTCCATATCCTAGATAGAAGAATGTTCTGTAATTTCTTAAATGAATAGCATAGAGACAATATATTATTTGACAAGTAGTATTGCTTAATCTCCTCATATCAAACTCAGCTGATGATATATCTTCTATTTAGCAACATTAACTAACACAAATTTTGGTTTAGTGTAAATAGTAATATTTATTCCTATTTAATTATTAGTAAAAATGCTTTATACTTACATCAAAATGGTCTTCACATACAAAAAGACAGGATCTTGGAGACAAATCATTGAGGCCTCTTCTTATGGCCTTCAACCAAAGATTTCGTCGTTCAATATTTCTCGGAAGTGTGATGAACTTCTTTTGAGGAAACTTTGTGGTTGTTGAAGTACACCCAGGAACAATGCAATATTTTCTGTACGAGACCTTTAAGAATGCAAACAGGGTATTTCATGCAGAAGAAGACTAGGAGAGGGCANAAAAAAAAAAAAAAAAAAAAAAAAAAAAAAAAAAAAAAAAAAAAAAAAAAAAAAAAAGTATCAAGTATTCTTTTTGCCTTGCAAAAGGAATTTTCTCTTTTACTCTTATTTATTTATATCCTACTTAAGTGAAACACGGGGAATATGCTTAGATTACGCAACTCCTGCGTTTTATTTCGCGACTGTCTTCGCTTGAATCTTGAGGGTTTGGAATTGTTACATGTTACCGAGCGAAGTTAATTCTAGTCCATGTGTGTTCATTCAGCTGCCCCAAAACTGAGTACTAATTCACCTTTCTGACTACTGATGTGCGAGGATGTGGGTTCCTTAACCATCCCATATTTTTTTTATTTCTTTTTCATTTAAGGACGAGTTAAGGATAGGGTAGCCGGATCGGGAGTCCTAATTGCCATCAAGAGCGGCATAATTACAAGGGCCTCCTGTGGCCAAGGGGTGGTTATAGTCTTGGATGATGGTGTGGACAGGGGCTGATGGCGGGTCCTCGGGGGCTGGCTGAGATCATCTCCCGGCTGGTCATCTGGGAAGGGTGGGAGGGGCTGTGGAAAGGAAATCCTCTGACGCGGGTGCTGCGTCGTCTTGCCAGGATTCCAGAGAGATTCCAAGATCTCTTACAGCTTCTAGCCTAAGGATAGGAAATTGACTGAGAAAATAGTCTTTGAGCAAGTACAATTGTTGCATTAAATATTGCATTCAGACTGTTGTTGCATTAAATATTGTTCAACAGGTAACTTTACCCTGCTGACTAATTTGTTGTAAATACACTTTTCTTAATTTTTTAAAGAAAATAAATAAGTCAACTCTAACTGAATAATTATAAATTTATGATTGATTTTATCAATTGATTTTTTTTTCATTTTTAATATTTAAAAATTTTTGAAAATTAGAAACTCATAGTATCGGGAAATCAAAAAACTTTTCTCTTGTGACAAATTGAAAAGTTCGAAAAAAGAAAAAAATATTTTTAGCGAATATGGCTGATTAGAATTTAATAATAAATATTACTATAGTTTTGGTTTATAATCCCACGTAAATTTTAAACAATTAATGAGAGGGAGTAGAATGTAAAAAAATCTATCTGTCCCAGCCAGGACTCGAACCTGGATCTCCTGCTTACCGGGCCGGAATGTTTCCCTTGCATATGGAATTCGAGTCCTGGCTGGGACAGATAGATTTTTTTACATTCTACTCCCTCTCATTAATTGTTTAGAATTTGATAATGTTTCACATTTTAGTTTTCTTTGAGACTATATTTTCCTGACTTTCATACGATTAATTTTCAATAATGTTTTGCGAGCCAATTATTTAAAGATTTATAACTGTAAAATTCATCCTATACTACAGTAGTTCTATAGAATTTTAAATTATTTAGTTCATTTTTCGATAAATATTTATTTAAAATGTATTTATTTGGCTACGTTTTGATTAGCTGCCATTTTCATGTTCAATAAAACTGACATATTATTTAATTATTAATAATTATTTTTAAAATCCAACATTATTTCATTGATTAATTCGAATATAATTAAAAACCAATTGTATCTTAGTACAAGGTTTTAAATACTCTTAGAATAAAATGAATGTACGATTAATTTAACTTAACACCTTAACAGGTGGGCTCCATATATAAATTAAATTATTATTACTCATTAAAAAACCATTTGTGGTAGATTACACTATGCTTTTGAAAAATAAAACCGCTCTCAAAATTATATAAAACTAAAAATGGTCAGAGTTCATAGTGTAGTATAATTCTTATTTCAGTTCTTAAATGCAGCCTCAAGTGACGAAGATATATCGGCCCGCTGTTCTATAAAAGATCGGAGGTGTGGAATCACATATAACAGTTCCAGGAGTAACTGAATATATAAAGAAAATCACAGAACCCACAAAAAAAAAAA
>KZ807460.1:382753-393508 GCA_000696205.2 Oncopeltus fasciatus
TTTTTATTTATTTTTTTTTTTTTTGGATCTACCTTCACCGAACCCCAACAAAAATTATCTAATAATTCCGCAATAGTTTATAGTCTCGCATTTTAAAAATTATATTTAAATTTTTAATTATGCTCTTATTATTTATTATAAAATTTTTTACAAAATTACTTAAACGATGCCATTTAACTTATGTCTTTGAGGTGAAAAATGACCTCCTTATGGAGGATAAATGACAAAAATTATGTAAATAAATATTTTATTTGGTTGTGGTAATTTATCCCACGTAAATATTAAACAATTAATGAGAGGGAACAGAATATAAAAAACTATCTGTCCCAGCCAGGAATCGAACCAGGATCTCCTGCTATCGGGCCGGTTCACTTGCCATTTATGCTACCGAGACGTAAATAGATGTAACATTTAATATTTCGGGGTCCATATAACCCATTTTGAATTGAGAAATTCGAAACATCTTCCGAACAGATGGATCGTGAATGGCTTGAGATGAAGAGCAATTTTCTTTCATTAGATTTTTTCTTTTGAATATGTCTTTTTCAAGTGGATTACTTTAGTTTATTTTCTATTGGGTCGATAAATAAAGAATGTACCTTATAGAGATGTATTACTACACCTGTCGATATCCAGAGATAGTTAGGACGTCCTTCAAGCCGAGACTAGCCCTTGGTTGGTGGGGACTAGGTATCCCCGGAGAGAGGTTTGGGACTGACTCCAGAGCGGTCGGTACAATCATATTGACAGAGGACATGGATGGCATCCACGGAAGCCTGTCGGAGGCCGTCTCCTCCTCCGCCCTGGATGTTGTGGAGTACGCCTAATGGGGTATGATAACTATAAATGACTACAGTGAGTCCTGCTGGAAGAGAAGAGAGGTCAGGGGGGGGCCGAAGGTCGTCCGGGTCGCTACCTGCCCGCCAACCCCAGCTCCTCTCTCGACTGCACCCACTCCCTGCCTGCTCCTGGATCCCTCAAATATGTCCTTCCCACAGGCGAGAAGATTCCTCTGTCCTGTGTCTTAGCTACTTTCTGCGAGTGGGATGTGGTCTTTTGTCGCACTATTTCTAACCTTAAATTTTCTTTTGTTTTTGCAAACACACACACACACACACACACACACACACACACACACACACGTACGCACCCTTTCTCTCCCCCCCTCTCTCTCCCTCACCCCCCTCCCTCCCTTTCCCTCTCCCTCCCTCATGCTCTCTCTCTCTCTCTTTCTCACACTCACACATACACACATGCATATATACGGATATTGTTGACAAACGATGAAACGACAAATTCATTATATACTAAAAAGCTGGTATCAAAAAATAGATTGATAAACTTTTTTTTATATTAAACTTTTATTTATTTATTACATGCTGTTAAATGAAAACATTTTGTAATTTGATCAATACAATGAATTAGAAAAAAAAAATGACATTCAATATCAATCACATGAGGAGAGAAGATGACCAATGACACAACTCTCAAATGATCGATAAACTAAACTGAATAATATATATAATAAAATTTGAAAACATAAAAAAAAAGAAAAATAAACCGAACACACCATAAGCACACACCACTCGTTAAAATCCGATGAAACACACCGTTGGAACATATTATTTACATATTTTAAAGTAATAAAATATTAAAAATTGGTAACAATTTTTTTAGTGCAAGGGAACAGAATAAAAAATCTAACTGTCCCAGGCAGGACTCGAACCTGGATCTCCTGCTTATCCGATCTGGTGCATTTAACTTTTATGCTACCAGAACAAGTCTGATAAGTTATTTAATTCCCCGCACTAGCGTCGAGAGTCTAACCTCCGAGGCAGACGAATATATCGTCTTGTGCTCGGAGGAGCTGACATTGTCAAGCTGTTTAAATAAGTTATTAAGTTATCAGACTTGTCCTGGTAACATAAATGGTAAATGCACCGAACCCGAATAGCAGGAGATCCAAGTTCGAGTCCTGGCTGGGACAGTTAGATTTTTTATTCTGTTCCCTTAAATTGTTAAAATTTACGTGGGATTAAATACCACAAAAATAATACTTATATTATTAAAAATTGGTCATTAGTAGTACGTTTTTCGTATTTATATTTGTGCTTTACATTTGTTAATTTAAAAAGTAAATCTTTATTCTTTCCTATTAAAAGATTTCCCATAAAAAAAATCAAGCTATTCAAGTTGGTACCATGACGCCTTAAAATATTTTCTAAGGATATTCACCGATCCTGCATTGGAGAAGGAAAAACTATAGTCTTTTCAAAATTGTATATATATATATTTGACTGTATGCACTCAAGTATCCTCGATTTGTAAAAATATTAAAATATTCAGTATTTATAATTATTTTTTTGGAAACCGTTAAATTAGTTCAATAATGGCTTAAAAAGGTGAGTAGGGCTTTAAAGAGAGACCAAAATTAAAAATGTTTTATTTTCATTAATATTTGCGTTAGGAGAAAACTATATTAAGTAAAGTTGATTAAACTTTTATTTATTTATTACATTCTGTTAAATAAAAACATTTTGTAATTTGATCACAATGAAGTAAAAATGACATTCAATTTCAATCACATGAGGAGAGAAGGTGACCAATGACACCACTCTCAAAATTAAGTAAAACAAGATAGAATGTTATTATTATTAAAACATTTACTTTCTGTAATTTTTATTCAAAACCCCATTTTGAGAAGGGTAATTAAGAATGTAATTACAAGCATTGAGCGGGTGAAGCGAACGCTTCCCGACCAGTGCACACTTTAATTGTCACAACTTGTTCTCTCCGGCTTGTGAATTCCCTCATTAACTAAGCTTAGATTACGCAACTCCTGCGTGTGTAATATTGCTATGGGTTATTTCTATAGCTATTATATAAATAATGTTTTATTACTGATGAGCATTGAATTTTTGACATAAATTCACAGATGACTTATCACTCAGCAGTCTTAAGATCAACACTGTAATCAACGCATTTGGCTTTTCTGACAGACCGTCTCCTTGTAGGATCCCCTAAAAATCTCTGCAAGTTGTGAGAAATGGCGCACTTGAGCAATTACAGCTGGTAATTGCCTACCCTTCGAGGATTGAACACATTTTTAGCCTCTCCATTGCAGGATCGGTGAATGTCTTCAGAAGTCGCATGCGAACGGCCCTTTTGCATTTTAGGTACTACAGTAAAACAGCTGGGTTAATCTGTTTATAAGTGGAGAGACAAGTTGACCACCAGCCAGTCAAGTAGTGTTACTAGTAATCAACTCACCCGCCCGCCAAATCATTTTCGAGGGGGTCGGGAATTTTCGGAATGTCAAATTCCTATACAATATGAAGTAAGGGTAAGAACAGCAGGATAAAGTCAGAATATTCGACAGCCGCCTTGCTTGTCAATATATATCTAAAATTTATCCAACAAATATATATGCTTAAAAAATAATTTACTGGCGTGTCTGAAGTGCATAAGAGAAATCCTAACGGGAAATCTTCTAAAAGGATTTATGACCTATGGTGTAAAGCAAGACGGCTTTTTAGTACTTTTTTTTTTTTTGCGTATCTTGAAACGTAAAACGTCAGCCTTTGAGTGGAAAGTGCAGTTTTTTTATTTTCAGACTATATAGTAATATGTAAAATTCCATTTTAACATTTATGAAAGTTATTTTAATCGCAAATAAATTACTGAAAGGTTTCCACTTTATATTAATTTTTTTTTTCTTTTGACATTACACTTATCTAGACTGGTAACCATGCAAATCAAGGATTGGTACCTCTCAGAATTGGTAAATATGTTGTGATCTTGAAAACTAATTAATAAATCTAGTAGCTTCTCAAAGGAAAAAAAAAATTAGTTGTATTGTAAATATTTAGGCTTGTGAGGTTTAAATGGGCTTTTAAAAAATTTTGATTACAGACATTGGCAAATCAAGTATCTAATAATAATATGAAGTATATAAAGATGGAGATAAGCAAATTAATCTTACAAATTGAAGTGGACAATGAGCTTAAAAAGTAAGTCAAGCAGATATGCTCAGACTAGTCTGAACGGGAAGGTAGGTTGGGGGAAGTACAGAACCACCATAGTTGCATTTCTAAATCTCTTCATTAACGAGTATTTTTCCTAAAACTGTATAGAACATAAATTAGGTCTAAAAATAAAATAAATAAAGAATAAATAATTAATTAATAAAACAATTAATGCAAGGGAATAGAATAAATAATATATCTGACCCAGCCACGACTCGAACCTGAATCTCCTGCTTTCCGGGCACAAATGCTAACCATTACAACATTGCATCATTCGTGCTCGGAATGCAGGAGATTCAGGTTCGAGTCCTGGCTGGGACAGATAGATTTTTTATTCTATTCCCTTGCATTATTCGTTTAAATTTTATGTGGGATAATACCATATACCACAAGAAAACTAATATTTATTAACCCTTATCATGTTCTATAAACTTGTAACTAAAGTATTTACATCTTGACAAGATATTAAATTTTATTTATGAATATAACTTTTGTTGTGGTGTACCATCCCACGTAAAATTTAAACAATTAATGCGAGGTAATAGAATAAAAAAAATCGGTCTTTCTCTT
This sequence comes from Oncopeltus fasciatus, assembly GCA_000696205.2. Taxonomy (NCBI): domain Eukaryota; kingdom Metazoa; phylum Arthropoda; class Insecta; order Hemiptera; family Lygaeidae; genus Oncopeltus; species Oncopeltus fasciatus. Next base: position 387,349 of record KZ807460.1, read on the forward strand.
ATCTGTCCCAGCCAGGACTCGAACTCGGATCTTCTGCTTTCCGGGCACGGCACGAATGCTACCAGGACGCACTAGATATCTCATTAAATTCCCTCTACACTAGCGAGAGCCTAACCCACGAGAAAGACGAATATATCGTCTTATGTTCAAAGGAGCTGACATTGTGTACTTTTTATTTTCATTTATAAATATTAATTTTGTTGTGTTATATTATACTACGTAAATTTTAAACAATTTCTGCGAGGAAATAGAATAAAATAAAACAGATAGATTTTTTATTCCACCCCCTCGCATTAATTGTTTATAAAAAAATTTAGTTTACCACTTTTTTAGGTTTGCAATGCAAGCATTTAGTCATTGTTTTGTTTCTTTAAAATAAAATGGCCGACCAACACCCTAATTCAATTTTTAAATATTTTCATTAATATGCATTTATTGTGGTAATGTTATATATATAGATATATATCNAAAGACGAATATATCGTCTTATGTTCAAAGGAGCTGACATTGTGTACTTTTTATTTTCATTTATAAATATTAATTTTGTTGTGTTATATTATACTACGTAAATTTTAAACAATTTCTGCGAGGAAATAGAATAAAATAAAACAGATAGATTTTTTATTCCACCCCCTCGCATTAATTGTTTATAAAAAAATTTAGTTTACCACTTTTTTAGGTTTGCAATGCAAGCATTTAGTCATTGTTTTGTTTCTTTAAAATAAAATGGCCGACCAACACCCTAATTCAATTTTTAAATATTATTTTTTGTAGTATGTAATCCCACGTAAATTTTAATAATTTTTAGTGCTAGGGAACAGAATATAGAATCTAACTGTCCCAGCCAGGACTCGAACCTGGATCTCTTGCTATCCGGGCCGGTGCATTTACCAATTATGCTACCGGGAGTAGTCTGATAAGTTATTAAATTCTTGTGTCGAGAGTCTAACCTCCGAGGCCAACGAATATATCGTTTTATGCTCGGAGGAGCTGACATTATCAATCTCTTTAAATGACTCTCGTTATTTACTTTTAAATTTTAATTTTATGAATATTTTTTTTTTTTTTGTGGTGTTTAATCCCACGTAAATTTTACTAGTGCAAGGGAACAGAATAAAAAAAACTGGTCCCGGTAGCATAATTGGTAAATGCAATGGCCCGGATAGCAGGAGATCCAGGTTCGTATCCTGGCTAGGACAGTTAGATTTTTTATTCTGTTCCCTTGCACTAAAAATTAGATTCATCGACAATGTTAAAGTAATTTCTTAGTAAAATATTAGAAATTCCTTACTATATTGTTAAGGTAATTCCTAAGTAAAATATTAGTAATTACTTACTACAATGTTTAGGTAATTCCTTACCAAAATGTTAAAGAATTCGCTTATTTTTACGCATATATATTTAGTATATATATATATATATATATATATATATATTTCCCTCCCTCCATGACTTTTGAGTGGATTTTTGACGCAGAACAGGTTAGGTTTGGTACAAGGGGTATGCCGACTGAGAGATTTTCCCACCGCTCCCTGAACGCGAGAAACATAAGTGATACTCGCAAAAAAGTGGGTCAGGTAGNACCATGACGCCTTAAAATATTTTCTAAGGATATTCACCGATCCTGCATTGGAGAAGGAAAAACTATAGTCTTTTCAAAATTGTATATATATATATTTCCCTCCCTCCATGACTTTTGAGTGGATTTTTGACGCAGAACAGGTTAGGTTTGGTACAAGGGGTATGCCGACTGAGAGATTTTCCCACCGCTCCCTGAACGCGAGAAACATAAGTGATACTCGCAAAAAAGTGGGTCAGGTAGCCCTCTATAGAGACTAAATCATAGAGCCAAGAGGGATCTAGGTTATACGATAGAATGCAGCGCTTCACGTGGGGTGGCAACGAACTAAACGATTTTCAGGTTAGCATCCTTCTTTTCTTATCGACTCTTCCTTTTCTTTTCCCAGTGGACTATTAAACAACAAATTAATTACCCATAATGAAATTTCCGTAAATAAATTATAATTTTTTAGGCAATTTAGTTATAAAATTCTTATTCTAGAAAAAATAAAATTGTCTTTAAGAAAGAACATAGTAGAACAAAAACGCAATCATTATGTACCCACATTTGTTATAAAGGAATTATAAACAGATAAATATAAAAGTAATTTACTATGTCCAACGAAAAAAATATATTCAAAAAGAAAGTGTCATTAGAAAATGCCAAATAATAGAACTCAGAACATTTCTTCAAATAAAATAAAATTTATATCCTTTCATTTATTTTTAAAATAGTTCTAATATAATGTGTAATATTACTTTGGTTAATTGAAGTTTAATTTTATACAGTATATGTATTATATACAATGTCAATTATATGCTAATTCAAATATGATTAAGTTTTTTGAAAGGTCCAAAGCAAGCTTTTTTGTACATTAAATTTCATTATGATCTGTGGAAGGATGCGATTTCAGCTCTGCCTTGAAGATTTGAATGTCCGCTTCTTTGTGGGCAGTCCTTAGACAGAAGAGGTCCTTGGGTCAGGTCCTGCTATTAGCTGTGGGAAGACGACTCTTCTACCTGACCTAGGTCTTCATCCCCCCCCCCCCTTCTGCAAAAAAACCAGTCAACATGAGTGGGAATGACCAGTGAGCCACGACACATCTTTTCTCAATGGAATCAACTCACAAATAAATGAGTAATTATATATATGTATATATATCACTCGTTTAGTGGAAAATAAGAATTGTGTAGTACTTGTGAATATAAATCTATGGTACTTGTATGTTTTCCCGTCGATTGACATCAGCGCTCTGGTGTCACTTTCCCCAACTATTTCCACCATATATGAATGAATGAATCTCAATTGTAGGCATTGCCTTTCATTATGATGAAATATATTTTTAGAAATTTAAATAAATGTTTATTATGAAGAAAACAAAACATATATAAATATTAATTTAGTTGTAATGTATCGTTCATCATAAATTGTAATATATGTAGGTTCGAGTCCTGGCTGGGACAGATAGATTTTTTATTCTATTCCCTTGGATTATTTGTTCAAAAAGTATTTATTTCAAAAATTATTTATTTAAAAGAACAATATATTTCAATATTATATCAAAAGGGTGTCATTTGTCTAACTATATTCTATATTGTTTTTTTGTGTTTATGTGTTAACCAGAGTTTTTAAATCATCGTGGCTGGAATAAAGTGACATAACTTGCTTTCCTGTTATTTCTCCACCGCAGTTGTTAACATATAATTCGGTATTTATTCTGATAAGATCTAAAATTGGTCGAGGTTGAGTATAGGGGAGGGAGGATAATATAGAGAAAGACCGATTTTAAAAATCATTAATTTATCAATTATTGTTTTTATTATGAAAATAAAATTTATGTATAATGTATGAATTATGAAATATATTAGAATTTACGGAGTGTAGCGCTTCACATTAAGAAAATACATTAGTTTTCAGTATTTGAGCTTCTTAAAAAATAACATTTGATATTCCCAGTAAGAATAATTAAGTCAAAGTATACAGGCAATATTCAATAATCAAATCCTTATTTTCATGCCAAAATTAATTAATAGCACTTAAATTATTTATGAAGTACAACATAATTTAATTACTCTAATGTGGAACTCCAAATTTTATTTTCTGTAATATATTTACGAAAAGCTCTTGGTACGGAATTCATTTTGAGTGTTGGAGGAATGACCGGCCTCCTCTTTTTTAACACCCTAAAGTAGAAGCTATCTTTTTATTCATATTTATCCTTTTTTATTATTTTAGTAATTTATTTTTATTTATGTAAATATTTATTGAGCACAAGGTTAAATGGTAATGTTGACTTCCTTAATATGAATTATATTATTGACTTGTTGTTACTGTTTTATTAAATGCCCATAAAATGTTAGTCAGCTGGGAAGTATGTGGGCAGGGAGGCTGGGCGTAGAGAAACCCACCGGGGTAAAAGTGGGTTAGCTGCTGTGAACTTTCCGGACAGCTATTTGTGTGTGGCTGTGTGTGTGACCCAGGCTGGGCCCATGTCTGTCTGTCTGCTCGTGCACCCTGTTCCTCGACTCCAGGCAAAATGGGGCATATATGTAAATGTTGCAAAAATAAGTTTCGTGGATTACTGGCCTCTGGCGTGCAACCGTAACGGGACACTGCGAATCTCCATCTTATCTCCTGTTATCAAATACAACGGTCCCCCCCTCCCCCCCCGGGAAGTCACAAAGCTGGTAACAATGGAGTTCTGGGAAAATTTTTTTTTTTTTTGTATTTTATCAGTCAGTTACTTAATCTGATCTTTTACTGAATTTGAAAAACGACTTCGAAGCTTATAGGTCATAGCTCTTATGTTTGTATGTATATTTGTCTGAACACACATTATCGCTCTCAATTTTTAAAATAATGACACCTAATGCAGTATTTAAACGTCTTCTTGGAAACATTTGCATGGCTTCCATAATGATTCAAATCTGTTAGCGTTACGTTTAAAAAAGAATGTATTTTTATGACATTTACATTCCATTAAGAAAAATTTATTTTAACCCCTATTTAGGAAAATATTAAAGAATGTTGTATGTTCAAAATGAGAGTTTGTTGACCGTAGATATTATTCTAAGATGATTAGACTCGATGATTAGGGCTCGACCGAAAACCAACTAAAATCATCTTAGATTAAAGAATGTTATTTCGAGGGCTTGTCGGGCTTAATTATTTTTAAAATATCCAAGTAACACAATTTTTTTTATTTTTTATTTTGAGTGTGTTGAATTTAGAGGAAGATCAAAATTAATAATGCTGATATATTCATTTATATTTCAGCTACGAAAAAGTTTTTAAAAAAAAGGTGCAAAATTTATGCATTAGCACTTAAAAAAATGCACATTAAGAAAGACATATAGGAATGTATTTTTAAGTATTGGGCGAAATCTTTTATTTTCTAACATGTATATAGAAACAAAATGAGGTAATTAGGCTTTTTATTATTAACTGTTGAATACGCTAATTTTTGGTTTATTGAAATCAGATGAGTAAGGAAGAGAGGAGGTTTAAAGAATCTAAAATATCTCCATTTTATTATGTTCATTATTATTATGAATTATGTAGAAATCAATAATTGTGAAATTTAATTTTCTAAAATTTATGTTCTATAACATTTTTACGTAAAAGAGAAGATATTTATGAATTTATCAACGGAGGTCGAACTTTCTTCCCCCACTTATCCTTGAAAAAAAGAAATATAGATTTTATTCTGGAACTTAAGTCCCCTCGAATTACAAAAAGGTCACAGCTGATTCTGTGATTCTCAGTAAAGATGATTCTGACTTAGTTGCAACAATAAAAATAAAAAGTACAAGCAATAGGCTAACAATATAAAATATTTTGAACAGAACTAAAACATTATTTACAAGTACGGAAATAGAATAAATAATAAATAAAAAACTAAGAAATACAAATAAATAAATAAAAATACTTCACAGCTCTTATAGAGCTAGATTAGTGTTTTCACTTTTCTGCTCATTGTTTTCTTCGAATTATAAAATGTTATTAATTTACCAATTTTTAGTGCAAGGGAACAGAATAAAGAATCTAACTGCCCCAGCCAGGACTCGAACCTGGATCTCCTGCTATCCGGGCCGGTGCATTTACCAACTATGCTATCAGGACAAGTCTGATAAGTTATTAAATTCCCCGCACTAGTGTAGCATAAATGGAAAATTCACCGGCCCGGATAGCAGGAGATCCAGGTTCGAGTCCTGGCTGGGAATCTTGGAAAAAAGGATGTCAGAACAAGGCATAATTGAAACTTCGCCAATATATTGCTCTAATAATTTTATACATAATATTTACAGATTATAAAAGCATTGCATTGCCTATACTCTTGTGATTTACCAAAAAAGAAAATACTAACAATGATATTTAAGAATTTATGTGACAGACTTGAGTTGTCTTCCGATGAGCTTGTTGCCCTCTATCTCAGCAGTGTCATTTATATAATATTTCGAACGAATCATTTATTAATATTTTTACTTCCATGTACCTATTATACAGAAATGGAAGTATGGCACTACCCCAAAAAAATTTTTTTTTTTTTTTTTTTTTTTAACTTTATTATTTATTACTTTCTACATATTTTTATATAGT
>KZ807460.1:408067-421328 GCA_000696205.2 Oncopeltus fasciatus
ATATATATGTATATATATATATATATATATATATATATATATATTTTAAAACTAATGTTTTCACTTTTAACGACAGTATTCTGTTTTTAGACCAATATTGGATGACTATAAGCGCCTAGTAATTGGTTTCTTGTACTCGTGGGCAATTGCTTCAACACTTTTAATATGTGAATTTTCCATAGTACATCATTTTATGTTATTTATTACATATAACAATTATATAAGAAGTGACGAGACAGCTGTGTGTGTGTCTGGTTAGCTCTGTGCTTGCGTGTCGCGAGAGTGTGGCAGGCAGGCGCGAGTGATTAGCACACCGTCAGCTGACTGTCAAGTGCAGGGTTGTTCCCTGGTCACGTACCCCTCCTCGTGCTCGCGCTTGTGCCCTGAGTCCACTCTCTCCTTGGAAAGCCTTAGCGCATTGCGAGAAGTGGCGAGACAGCTGTGTGTATGTCTGGTTGGCGCAGTACTTGCGTGTCGCGAAAGTGTGGCAGGCAGGCGCGAGTGATTAGCACACCGTCAGCTGACTGTCAAGTGCAGGGTTGTTCCCTGGTCACGTACCCCTCCTCGTTCTCGCGCTTGTGCCCTGAGACTCGCCCCGAAACCCTCCACCCTCTACGTGGAGAGTTGTAGCGCAATGCGAGAAGTGACGAGACAGCTGTGTGTATGTCTGGTTGGCTCAGTACTCGCGTGTCGCGGGGAGTATGGCGGTCAGCTGCGAGTGATTAGCACACCGTCAGCTGACTGTCAAGTGCAGGGTTGTCCCTTGCCAGGGTGAGTGTGGGCCAGGCTGAGCCCCCTCCAACCATTTTTAAAATAAAAATAAAATAACATTTTTGTATTCATTGAATAAAGTGTGGCGATGTTACAGCGATGAAAGGTTTTCAAAATTGAATACATCAATCTTCACACGAAAATTTGTTGTCTCTTACATTGCGGAGCCCTTTCGAGATGTTTTACCCCATCCTCAGGGCTTAGGAAGCTCTAAGTTTGAGGCAGACTCTCTTCTTTAGGCTCAGTAAGAGATTCATGAGCACTGAGGATGGGGTATAACATCTCGAAATTGCTCAGCAATGTAAGAGACAATAAATTCTAGTGCAAAGATTCGTATTTATAATTTGGATAACCTTTCACCTTTCTTTTTTATACCTTTTGTTTAAATCTCAAAATCATATAGTACTAATTAATAATAATACTACTATTATATTTTTTCGTAAAGTAAATTTATTTAACGAATGTAAAAAAAAAAATTACTTTCCAGCGTATCAGATCTAGAACATTTTTTAAGCGAGGGTGAGCAAAATTTGCATTTACACTGTTAAATATCATTTTTATGTTGTATAAATGTTTTTCGTAATAGTTTTATAAAATATAACTGTTGGATGAATACATTTTACTCCTAATGAACATTTTCGTAACACAAATACCAACGAATGTATTACGATTATAAATTTTGGACTTCTTCCATGTTTAATGCCCCTCCAATGTCTGGCAAAAATGAATTTATTTAACCATTAGCAATAAAATAACTTATTTCTATTTTTTTTTAAATTAGCCCATCACATAGGAGCTTTGTATTCTTATAAGATTTCTCATGTAATTATAATGATGGACTTAAATTGGAGTACATGTGGGAATTTAATGTCCAAGCTGGACAGAACAATTAGCAAAAAAGGTATGATCACTAAACTTTTCTCTAGACTGGCCGGGAGGAAGAGTGGGGGAAGCGCTCACATCTCGTAGTTACATTCATAAATTTGTTTCTCTTGAAGCATTTCTCTTATGCAACATAAACTTTACATAATTGAATTTTACTGGCTCGAGGTGATACATTTATTCATTTGTTTACTTACATTATTTTCATTAACTTTCAATTGTTTATGCTGCACATAATTAGCTTGTAAAGCGTTTAGTAAATTCGCAATTGAAAACTAAAGTATAAATGAGTTTGGAGGTACATTGCTGGATGTGCCATAAAAATACTTTCTTTCTAAAACTTGACGGCCAACAATTTAAGTTATAATGTAGTCACAGTTGAGCACGAGTCTCTTTCTCCCCATCACCCTATTTGCCCTGATAAAGGCCTGAAATTCAGGCCGAAACGTTAGCTGAAATATAAACTTTTTAAAATCATGATGATGGTAGTGCACCCTCCCAGAAAGTGGCAGATCCGGGTTCGATTTCCGCCTGAGGTAGTAAGATTTTTTCTAGCTCCCTGTACGATTCAAATAAAAAAACTTTTTTGGTTTCAAATTAGTTTTTAATTCCTCAACTACCAAGATCGAATTTCTGACAATCCTCTCTTCATAAAACTTTACAATCAACAATTTACCACCAAACTGATAATTTTCAACTCAGGAAATATCAATATTGGGTGATTCCCCTACAGTTTCATCTCAAAAAGTCTAGAGCCTATCTTAGCGATATTTCCTTTTTACAATATTTTCCTTACTCTGGATTTTAAAATCATTAGTAGTTTATATATATACTTGNAAAATGAGTTTTTTTATAGTTCTTTTACATGTAAATTTGTATTCTCTAACATTTTTATTACATGAGAATGAGGGAGGAATAGATGAAAAAAAATTTGGATAGATATTCTTTAAAATTAGTGTTACGATAAAGAAAATTGACTTTACGATTTCGCAAGAAATATATTGCATAATATTTTTACGAAAAATGTTTATTAAGTTAGATATTTAACATATGTAACTATAAAGGTGAAACGCTTCTCTTACTCTTCTCTGTCAAAATCACGTGAGCCATTTCCTCTAATTTATGTCAAAATCTAATGAAACATCTACTGCTGGTCTTACACAGCTCGTGAACGACGGACTTAATAAAAAGTTAGCTTCAACTCAGCGGGAGGAGTTCAAGTTTGTTTAAAGTCGTCCGAAACGTGGACGGAAAAGGAATATCTCTAGGAAGGCTAAGAGATCAAAGAAGAAATCCTCCATTTAAGAGCGGAGTAAGGGATGCTGCAGAACCCTGAAGAGACCACTCCAAGAAGAAAAGATACAACTCCCTTCAAATGGGAAAGTCTACTTTAGGCAAAGCGCTTTATGAAAGGAAGTAGGAAAAACTTTTCCACTTCATCAACTTCCGCAGCTCTGGCTACAATAATTCCTTAGAAAAATAATATCCTTTAATAAATATAAAATTTGTTGTGGTATTTAGTTAATATTACACAATAAATGCAAGGAAATACCATAGAATAAAAAATCTGTCTCAGCCACGACTCGAACCTGGATCTCCTGCATTCCGGGCCGGCCTGCTTGAAAATTACACCGCCGAAACTATATAGTCTCGGTGGTGTAATTGGCTAGCACCTCAGCCCGGAAAGAAGGAGATCCAGGTTCGAGCTCGGGCTGAGACAGTTAGATTTTTTATTCTATTCCATTGCATTTATTGTATTAGTTGTTTATGTTTTTAAAATCCGGAGAAGGAAATTTTGAATATATCACCTACATCAATCTTTCATAAAATTTATAAATATGCTTATTAGTTCATTTTGGCTTGTCTTCCTAAATACATTCTCTTCTTTATTACGTTGCCAGCTTAAATCTATCGTTTTGCGCAGAGGTTCCCGTCAAGCAACCGCTCGACTGTAGCGCACCCTGGTGAGGAACTCGGTCCCCAGACCTCTAATCCAATCCTAGTTACAGTTACCGGCAGTACGATCTGGCGCAGTGGTGGACCTCCGTGGCTTGCGTAAGAGTTCATCAAGGAGAGTCAATTGGCCTTTAGTCTTTCTCTCGTCGGCCACTTTCTAACCTGGCAGAGGAATATGAAAGGAAAAGGACATGGCGAACATAATTATAGTGTCCGCGAGCCCAATCTTTCCGCACCATCCACCCATACTTCAGCACAATTAACCCAAGAAAAATGCTCTTTTAAGTCTGGATCTGTTCCGGAATTCAGCGCTGAGACAACTTTTGCTAGCCTAAATTATTTATCTTTAGACTAACGAATATTGCCATAATAATAATATAAAAAAAATCCAAAAATATTTCAGCTCTAATTACATTTATAATCACATGAACAGAACTAATTACATTTAGCAGATTTTATTTTGACATGACGGTTTATCGAAATATTTTCTCCATTCTTCTCCGATTTTATTGAAAGAAAATTATAGAATAAAATAGTTGTAAAAGTGTTTAAGAGTGTGGATTTTAAATTTTAGGGCGTTACATAACTTCGTAAGTAGGGGAATCTCTCCGTTCTTAATTGACTAATAAAATAGATTTATCTTTCATTTGTTATCAGATAATCGCTAGTTAGGGCAGAATTTTGCAATGTTGGCCAGTAATCTCCTGCGAATTGCAAAGCAGAGGAAGTCGAAGGGACTTAGAAAGGACTAAGGAAGAATACTTAAAGGAATTTAAGTACATCTGTTAAGGATCAGGAGTAGTGAAATGAAGCTCACTTGTTCCCTTGACAACCAGATACTCTCAAGCCCTTCTACAACGTCGTACAGAATGAGGCTTCAATTAGTCTCCAAAAATAATAGAAGTCAAATTTACTTTGATGAAACTTCTTTTGGATATAAGCAAATTTGAGGATACAGAACACATCTGCAGTTCCGCCTAATAAGTTAGTGATGATGGAAGCCAGCTTGGAATTACAGTACCCTTGCAACGATAAGTGTCCCAACGGAAAAAAAAAAAAATTCTTTCAATGATTACCATGACATTTTTGAAGATTTGAATAGGTCATCTAGGTGTTCTATGATCATAGAAATAGGAATTGGAGTACCTTTTGCAATGAGGATTTCCAATTTCCACTTTAACCATAGTGTTCAATGTATCTAGAATGTTGATAGATACACTTTAGTAATATATATATATGTAATGATGACCAATAGCTCTTTTGCGATAGAATGAATCCTCCTTAGTTGATTTTGGAGCCAATTACAATGGCTGACCGCTGAATGAAGCTCGTTCTTCTCTTTAATGACCTGCAGCTGTGGTGACATTCCTTATCAGCGATCCTCCGAGGCCCGCCACTGATAAGAGCCCCAACCCTCTGTTGAACACCAGCACGCTGAGCGGATGCAGCAGCCCTGTCGAGGGCGAAGGGAGGTGGCCGTCCTTGGCCCGGCCGTTGTCACCGCTCTCCCTCTCCACCACTCCGACGCGTTCAAGTCTCCTCCTCCCTTGGCTATAAGAACCATCTGATCAATCCCCTTTGCATCCTTCTTCCCAATAGCACTGTTTCAGCAATGTTTGTATTCTGTCTTCCTGATCAGCTGCTCCATGAACTCTGCCACGGTGAACCTAAATTTAAATGACAATTCCTTATGTTTTCCTTGCTGCACCATGGACAAATTACAGGTTATCATTCATGAAAGAATGATTTTTTTTTTTCAAAATATCCCTTTTGTTCAATACATTAAGCCCGTATGACATATCCTCCTCCTCTGACACTCAATGTTTGTACTTGTTCACCTGCTGTATGAATTCGAACATAAGAAATCTCAAACCATCAATTAGAGAGAATAGAATAAAAATTTATCTGTCCCAGCCAGGACTCGAACCTGGATCTCCTGCGTTCTGGGCCGGTATGTTTCCATTGCACCACCGTGACGAGCCAGAAAACCTATTAAATTCCCAACACACTGGCGAGAGCCTAACCCATGAGAAAGACGAATACATCGTCTTACGCTCGAAGGAGCTGACATTGTCTAGCTATTCATCGACTCTCGTTATTTACTTTTTTAATTTTCATTTATAAATATTAATTTAGTGGTTTATTATCCCACGTAAATTTTAAAAAATTAATGAGAGGGAATAGAAAACAAATCGCAGTTTCCTCAAATAAACTGTATTTGACATTTTGTAAAAATATCATAATTAATTCTATTGTTTTCGTTTTCCTAGACACTCGATGAGAAATAAATTATAATGGGAATAATTGCAGTTAATGGATATTTTGTATATGAAATTTCCGTATGGTTTAAACCTCATTCCCAGTGTTTAGATTTCTTTGGAAAGGAATTTGATTAATGTAACTGGAAGAGGAAGGGAAATATCCTTCACGCAGGAGTTGTGTAAATAAAGCAGATTTCCTACGTTTCATTAAAGTGGAAGATTCTTTTGAAATGACCGTAGCACAAGGAGATTCACGTTGAGGATCTCCGGTCACTTATGATGTGATCAGAGTACATCGGAAGGGGGGAGGGGTCCACACATCCTACATTAAATACAATGGGAGCATTTTATGAAAATGTAGAAATAAGAGAGAATTAAATTTTGTATGTATTATCATATAGAACTTTCTTCAAAATACATTCCAAAGATATTCATTATTTAAGTTAGTCATCCTGTAAACACGCCTTTCTATAGTTATATTTAAACGCAAAAATTAAAAAGTTTAATGAATTGCAATGTAAGACTCAAATATCGAATTTTAATCGAAGTTGATATATGTTATTTAAATTCATATAATCTAATTTATCTAATTCACAAATATCTTCCTTGATATGCGTTTTTTTTTAATTCTAGAAAATGCTACAGAATTTTTAATTTTTAGCACAACATATCGAATTTTTTTCGAAGCGGTAATAATAAGGAAGATATTGGGGTTTTTAATTTTGGCCTCCAACAAAACCCTTTTTCGAGTTAAAACTCTTCAACTTTTTCAAATTAAGTTAAGTTGAACTCACGGAACGATTTGAAATTTTCACTTATCACAGAATTTTGTACTATACGGTTTTTTAATTTAAAACCCTCCTCAACTCTCGACCGATTTCAGCTATTCAGAATTATGATTTGCAAAAAGGAGCGTAAATGCCAAATTTAATTGCAAAAAAAAACTAATAACTGCAGCTTCCAGTGTGTTGGAAGATGCACTTACATACCTTAGTACATACATTTAAAAGACTGTAAAGTTTGCTAGCTAAATGAATGTTATCTATAATATCTGTCGTGAGAGTAACTACATAACGACATAACAATAACGACATTCCTTCCCAATTCCGCTAAAAATGGTAAATTACCCGTTTTTCATTGAAGATTGTCATTGATAAGAGTAGATAACTCATTTTAAAGCCGAAAGGTACCAGGAAGAGGAATGTCTCTGAGGATGGTCCCAGACCGAGAAGAAGGAATCTTTTCCCTTCGGTAACAATGAAGGTATTCTTCTCCCTTACTCTGACAAAACCTGAATCTTTTTTTTAAATCTAATTTTTTTTTGTATAAACTTTATTATTAATTACTTTCTACATGTTTTATATCTAGTAATGTGCTGGTTAATATTCACAGTATAAATTAATTAATGTGTTATTAAAGAAAAAAAAATGTATTCTTAAACTTCCTCGGCTATCGGCGGTGGAAAAAGTATAGTAATCCTTTTTACAGAAAGTGTTTATTTACTCTACCTTTCAATNAAAAAAAGAACTTAGCGTGTACTTCACTTGATGGAGAAGCTGCCCAATGGCAGAACTCCTAAATCTCTATTTACAATACACAGGTTGTTTTTTTTTTCTCTTATATTACTTTATTTATTTATTTTTATGAAGTGTTGGCAATGAGAAGGTCACGGGTCCATTTCCTATTCAGGCGACGTGGTGGATTATCAGGATGGGTAATACTGGATAGAGTTTGGACTAAAGGATTGGGATGCATGGAAAGGCCAGAGTGGAATTTATTAAAACGGGTTGTAATGATGTCCTTAACTAAAGGGATTTTAAGGTCATTGTGGAGTAAGGAGTTTGCGACGTAATAGGGTGCATCAACTATGATTCTTAGGATTTTAAGATTGAAAGGACTGTATAAAAAACCTGAATCGTGCAAAATATATGCTATGTGTGCATTTGTTATTTTCGGTGACTATATTGTGGAATGCGAAAACTACCTATAACTATATAAGAACAGTATACCTCAGAATTAGGCACTCATTTGTTTGATCAAACATGTAAAAATGTAACATTCTATTGTTTAAGTAAACCATCATAAAATGCTCACTCAAAAGCATAATCTGACTTGTTACGTTCGAAATTTATTTTTATTGTATGATTTTATTTGGGGTTTAGTCAAGGTAGATACAAAAAAAAAAAAAAAAATACAAATTATAATAAAAAAGAAGTGTATTTTTTAAAAAGATTATCTGCCAAAGTTTCGGCTTACATTGTAAGTCATATTTTGGGCTGCCTATCATAAAGACGAGAGAGGACGTCCTATCCCTAAGTTCACATTTCCATGACTACGAAATGTGAACTTAGGGACAGGACGTCCTCTCTCGTCTTCATTATAGCCCTGGGGATGGCTTACAATGTAAGCCGAAACGTTGGCAGATAATCTTTTTAAAAAATACACTTTTTTTTTTAATTTGTATTTTTTTTTTATCTTCCTTCCCCCCCCCCCCCCCCCCCAAATCTAATTGTAATAACTATGGTCTAAAAAACTCTCCTTTTGAAATTTATTTTTCAACCATACAAACATTTGACCCATTTTGAAAGCGTTTTTCTCCTCCCACTCAGGCGCACGCCTAAGAGAAACACGCTCATGCATTATATATAAATACATGTATATTAAATGTATTCATTCTATATATCTATATTAGAGTGTTGAAATAAATATGCAAAACATTTACTACACCGTACAAACGGGCACAGCAGTACAAAAAGAAAAGTGTGTGTGTTTTGAATGTGTGGGTCGTTCATTCATTCTTCTGATCTTATGGCATTCCCCACGTATCAGATTATCGTCTACTCACGTTCTCCCACCATATTTTAGCCCCTTCCTCTTGCCCATAGTGGTGGTAGGGGGGGGGGGGGAACCATTCACCATTTCCTAGTTCTGTCTTCAGCCCTGCACTATCAGCAAGCGATTCTCTTGTACATGACTCAAAGAGAAAAGAAAATTACTGACCTCTACAAATTTTTTTTTTTCCTACGTCTTATGGTTACCCTATCTTTGCTCTCTGGGCAGGCTTTTACCTCTCAATAACACACAAGCAGGGCTAAGGGTTGGTCAAGGTAGATCCAAAAAAAAAAAAAACACAACTTTAAAAAAAAGGCTTACAATGTAAGCCGAAACGTTGGCAGATAATGTTTTGGAAAAATACACTTTTAAAAATTTGCTTTTTTTTTTATCTACCTTGACCGAACCCCAACAAAAAAACATCTAATAAAAAATTACAATAAGTCAAATCCCACCGAAAATTTTACTCATTGTAATATGTTTTTTGTTTTTTGTGTATGTTCACTAAACTCTCTCTCCCACCTGTTCTTATTTATGAAGTCTCGGTTGCGTAAATGGTAAATGCACCGGATAGCAGGAGATCCAGGTTCGAGTCCTGGCTGGGACAGTTAGATTTTTTATTCTGTTCCCTTGCACTAAAAATTAGTAAAATTTACGTGGAACTAAATACCAAAAAAAAAAAAGTTATATGTTTAATAATCTTTCCTTTTACTCTGATAGCTTGCGGTGACATGTAAGATATAATTCGTCCTTTTCTCTAATCTATACTCTTCTTTAATTTAATTAAATACCTGCTTGGATTACGCACCTCTTGCGTGACTGACCTCTAGTACAAGTCAAAATGCTATCCTCTCTCAGCCTTTAGACCTGAGGAAGAAGGTTATCATGTTTAACCATTCTTTGTTTTCACTGTTCAGATACATTTGTGGATTCTGGACACATTCTTTTTAGCTCATCCTTCAATTGTCAGCCAAATTCACATAACATACATAAATGTAATTTACATGAACATATGCTTATTACAATGCTTACAAGAAAGTATGTAGGAAGATTTTAATATTCCAAATCAGCAATCTTACTTTTCTATGTGAAAGGTTATCAATCTAAAATGGAGCATTCAGAAGATGCAATTCCATTGGTTCATACAAAAGAAAATCCTTCTTGTTGGATTGGACTTTGTAAACTATTCTTGTTGAACTTACGCGTGTAAGGAATGACTTTGGACGTGGGCCTATGAGTTGCAGATCCCTTAAACTGTCCATTATTCAGAAGGCACAATCCCGCGTCTCTCACATGCCATGGACGATGTTAAATAGTTGTCAGCTGTAAACTGTTGGTATCTGAGACTTACCCATTCATGAGAGCCACTCTACTTTCTCCAATCAGTGGAGAATACTATTAGTACGAGGCGACAAAAGCATTTACTCATGGTATTCTCCACTGATAAGTGTCCCCTGATAACTTGTCAAGTTTCCACTGATAAGTGTCCCCTGATAACTTGTCAAGTTTCCACTGATAAGCGGGCCCTTTGACTTGGCCCATTGATGTCAATATCCACTGAGCGCAGGTACGATTGCCCGGTCCTCTTGGACTATTAAGAGCTTTGGTCGTTGACCCGTCCACCCGAGGACCGGTCTCCAGCTATTTGGGGGTCACTCCCTCCCCTGAGGCCATCTCCGCTCTTATCAGAGGACCGTCTTATCAGGGACAAATAATATCCTTATCAGCGGAATCCCATTTTATCAGAAAACATGTTCACCTCTCTCTGCTTGGACAGTAGGCCGTCTTAACCTTCCTGAACTATCTATCAATTATGAGGCTGAAAAAAAAAAGAAGTATTTTCCTGTAAAAAATTGGTTATTTATTGGTTGAATACATCTAATGAACTATGTAATCACCTCCAATTATGAATCTCCCCTTTCTTGGGGGGCAGGGTCTCGATCCCCTACTTATATAATTGGCTGGATTAGAATCAACGAGACCTAAAAGATTATTTTTAGCTAAACTTTTTCCATTGAATGTTTCTACAGAAATAAAATGCTGAACGGTTTGAAAGGAATGCTAATCAGATGGGCAATATTAAGGTTGTAGCTTGGAAGAGAAAATACATGAATAATCTTTTCAATGAAGACCATTGTGTCTGGAAGAAAAAAAATAAAACATTTAAAGATGCAAGTGAAATTTACAATGTTATTTTAAATTTCTTTAAATTCAAATCTGAGAACATCTCATCTCTAATGGAGATGGTTATATAATTGATGAGATTAATTACTTAATATAAGCTATTAAGAAAGAAAAAAAAAAAGAACATAAATCGCTTCTCTGTAAATAATTTCTTCCTAACCTTATACCAAAAGAACTAAACTCGGATATTTTATTAATTTAACTCCTTATTACTTAGTTAATTTTGACATCTATTTTATATTCATTTATTCCTTATCATCATCGCTTTCAAAAACTCTTTAGTAAAACAGAAAGTAGGAAAATTTTCTTTTAAGAAATCTCTAATTTTGTGAAACACAAATCAACAATTCGTCTAAAAGTCGATATCAATCTTTAGTATGTGTGTTTTTGTATTTATAATTTACGTATGTTATATTATCAAATTTAAGCCAGTTATCTTTTATTTATTCAAATATATCTTCTTTTATTAGATATATGTTGGTAATTATATTTTTAAATTCATCTTGGTTCAAACATTGGCATTAATGAATAAGTTCTTGTTAATTTTTTGATAAAAGACATTTTATCTTAAATTCTTTCTGAGTGAACCTCAACTATTGATCTACTGATACACTTCACTGTCAATTATCTCCTTCCATTCTTGGGCTTAACTTAAAAATTGACTTATTGCCATATTTTTACTTATTTTCTTTTTGTTTTCGTCTCAGAAAGAGCATCACGCCGATTGGCTCCCACAGAGCTTCAGATTCATGAATTTCAAAAATTTTCAACTGTATTTATTACAGTATAAGGTATTTATTAAAAAAAAAAAACTTTTGACTTTCCTGAGATTTGATTTACTTAAAATAATTAACTAATTGATGCTTTAAGAATAATATGATTGACATGGTGGTATTATTAGTAAAGCTGGTTCAATAGCTTCTTGCAATATCCCCAATTGTTTTTTCTTTATTCAGAAATTACATTCTGCACAGTGTGCATCTTGAAATGTGCTCTCATAGTATATATTTATTACAGGATTAATTTTTACAATTTGACTTTTTTTTTTTTAACAAATAAAACAATGATCGTAAATAATTGTATTTCTGTCATTTGGTTTTAATTTTTAGTTAATTATGAATATGCTCAACGTATAAGGAACAAAATAAAAATTGCAATTTTAAAACCGAGCGACGTAACCATTGAAGTTTATTATGTCAGCAATTATAATTTGACATGCTTTCCTAAATCCTATAAGCATCTGATAATGGTGGGTAACATAATATAATTTATGCTACATATATGTTATTTTAGCTACACATAGAGCGTGTACCTCGCTCTCTCAGAGAGTATTAGGAAATGCAATAAGGCCCTGGGGTCGCAGTTCTTTTGATTAATGGTGTCTTGGTGGGAGGGGAGGGGGGTAGGTGAAAGTATAGGTCCTTCGAGGGCGTGCAACTCGACCTGGAGGAGTCGTGAGGAATCACTGCCTTCCTGGACCAAGGATCACTAGACCTGCAAATGGGGAACTCAAGTGAAAGAGACGCATTTATCTTTTACAGCTCCTGATGAAGGGACACGACAATAAAGATGTTCTTCTATGGAAGAATTACCTAGGCCAAACCATGGTATCACATACTTTATTTTGTATTTAGGGTAGATACCTGTGCAGAAGAAGATTGTAGTATAAAAAATATACTTATGCTTTTTTTTCTTAAATTAATGGAAACATAAAATATAATAAATTAATTAATAAATGTCTGTGCACAATTAGATGTTAGTTTCTAATTATACAATCGAAAACACAAAATTTTGAAAACAAAAAAAAATGTGTTAGTTCCTTAAATCATTGTTTGAATTAAGAAAAGTTCACATTCTTATAACAAATTTAAATACAAATTTTTATCTTATTTCAATTTTTTTTACCATGCATTAAAGTATTATCAATTATTATTAATGATTACATTACATCTTAAAGAATTATTTGACAAATAAATAAATGTAATAAAGAGTTTTTTTGGGGGGTTCAGTCAAGGTTGATCCTTATATTGAGTTAAATATATAATTTAAAAAAATATGTGTTTTTTAAATTATCTGCCGACTTTTCGGCTTACATTGTAAGCCATCTTCAGGGCTATCATGAAGGTGAGAGGGGACATAGTGTCACGAGGATCCCATATTCATGACTGAACAATGTAAGCCGAAACGTCGGCAGATAATAAAAAAAACACATTTTTTTTAATTGAATTTTTTTTTTATTAACCTTGACCGAGCCCCAACAAAAAAATGTACTCATAAATCTCTGCTATCAAAAACTCGTCGTTCGAACATAAATAAATATAGTATCTTCTGTTAGTAATAGTTCTTTTTAAATTTAAGTCATTATGGAGAATACT
>KZ807460.1:429568-442990 GCA_000696205.2 Oncopeltus fasciatus
TTTTTTTCTTTTATTTTATTTATATATTTTTTATATATGTAAATTTTTTCAATTTATTTACCTGTCATCAAATTACAAGATGTTAAGTAACAGAATGTTATAAATAAAGATTTATTGAAAAAAAAGAAGAAAAAAAGAAAGAAAAAAGAAACATACAAAGATTTGAAGGTGGTCTAAATAGACCTCACTGAAAGGTGGCCATACTGGATTAGTGAATCATTAGTGAACGTTTGTGCGAGCTAAGTCCAGAGTCCACTGTTGCAGGGAGCAGTGTCCTGAACTCTGACCTACAGAGTCATTGTTACTGCAAGTGTTCTGACGAAACACACCCCAGATTGGCCGGCACGATTCCAGTCGGAACAGCTCGCTTTGCCAACAATGTGTCTCTGTTTTCATTAGAATTCTGTCGTCCTCGAATCGAAGAGCTCCAAGTTTAGTTTGGAATTCACCAGCTGTTTTAACAGCTGTTGGGGAAATACTTACTTCTGATGTTTCTCGGCTCCTGATAAATTGATTATTATTGAATTTTTAAATTGTTATAATGGATATCCTTCAAATCACTATTATTTACTGAACAAGCTTCACTTACAGACACCATTTGGAAGTGTGACATGTAATTCAGTTGCATGAATTTTGTTCTTATCTGTGTTTTGTTTTTTTGATAATCTTTTGTTAAAATTTCTAATATTTTGACTAGACATAACAGACAGAAATGGATTCAGTACTTGGAATATGTATGTATCCGGATCTCGGGTTTAACTATTTGATTCTTTAAATCAATAAATTTCAATTTATTTGAATACTAGAGTTTTGAGAGATCTAACAACTGTGAATCTGGCCCAATTATATATCTTTCAAAATGAATTTAATTTAAGCAATAAATTCCCATGGAACGTGAAAACTGAAATATAAAAATTTAATGTACATTATATACAATCTAAGATACACAGAATATGTATTCCAACATTCGATTACACTCATAACTATAAAATGGGTACTTTTAATCAAGTACAGATAAGTTTCCAGAATACATTTATTACTAACTGAGATATGTTATTTTTTATCAAACGTATAGTTTCTGCTTTAATATTAATATTTGTTAGAAAACTATAATTAATTAAAGCATTTATTTTTTTTGTATAAATACTTTTTGTTTGCATGAAGATGTAACAGAAACAGCCTATTAAAGTGTTCTTATAATATTGAAAAAAATATTCAACGAATAATAAATACATAATAAGCGGTTTGAGGGAAATACAATGCAAACTGTACAAAATTCTTCCACTAAGTATAGTTGGTGCTTTCAAATTCACTAATCCCTAAATATAAATTATTATGTAGAATAATAAATGTCCACTCGGGAATCATAAGAGATAAAGTTTAGTGTACTAGAGAAATATATAAAATATACAAATATGAAGGAAAGTCATGGATTAACGCGAATTAAGCGAATTCCTCAGCCTGGCAGTTAATGAACATTTTCATTTGTACTTTCCATGTCAGATAATTTCCACAGTTATTATAAAGTATATCTTTTGTTCATTAAACAAATCAGTTAAGTTTCATTACTTTACAAAAAAAAAATTATTTTTCTCGTAATAGGACGACTAAGAAATTTTAAGAATTTCCAAACTCATGTTGGTTTGATTTTTTAAAAATAACCAATGCAACTTTTCTTTTTCTTTTTTCTTATTTTTAAATAAATGAAAAACTTCATTAGGAAATACTAAAACTGTAGCTCCTGAAAAAAAAAAAACTATATATATATCATAGTTTATAAACACAAATCTGTATTCTATTCATTAGCGATGAAGGCCCGCAGCTTCAAGCAGTCTGTTAGGTTGTAGAATAAATAAATACTAACAAGTTTATTTGTCCATCTTAGCGTTTCAGGATCCACTATTCCATCTTCAGAATCAAGAGTGAAATATGCCCCGTCTAGCTGGAAAGGTTGGTATACTCAGTAAGAATTACTAAGCTAATCCACTGAACATAGACATTACTCACTCATCTCTTGGCTCTGAAGATCGGGTCCTGGAACGCTAAGATGTGTAAATAAACAAGTTCCTTGTCTGACAATATTCATGTCAAGTATATTATTAATATTAACTTTGCCTCCCAGAAATAATAATACTAATATGATGAAATTTTATCTAAACTTTCTTTAAATTATTGTGTTTTGGACAAATGTCATTTCGATTTAAAATTTTGAATTACAGAAGGAAAAAACAGCCACCTATTTAATATCTAACTACAATTAAAACACATATGCCAATTTGAAATATTAAAAAAATCTTAACCTTTAGTGCAAGGGAACAAAATAAAACATCTAACTGTCCCAGTCAGGACTCGAACCTGGATCTCCTGCTATCCGGGTCGGTTCGTTTTCATTTGGGATTAGATTTTTTATTCTGTTCCCTTGCACTAAAAATTGTTAAAATTTACGTAGAATTAAATACTACAAAACAAGTCAGTATTGATAAAAAAATNACCTCCCACTCTTATCGAAGTAGGGAAATAAAATTCACTATTTGAGTTTCTTTTACTTAGTTAAGTTCTTTAGTAACTTACATTGAGAGAGGAATGGTAAAAGGCTTATGGGACAAAGTGGAAAAATGTTTAAGCATATTTGCTATTATTTTGGTCAAAAAAAAAAAAAAAAATTAGTAAAATATTGTCGCTGCAGCGAGCGTGATAATTAATTAATGAATGCAATGCAACTCGACATAAATTTGTTTAATATTAAGTGGTACATTCTATGAATGTAGTGGAAGTTCAAAGACAAATATTCATCAGCTGAAAAAATGAGGTGTTCGCTTAGTTTACGCAGCACCTGTCTTTAACAAATAAGGGTTAAATAACCTTTCTGAACCCTTGGAGTTTAATTTTAATACATGTTCCTTGATATACATTTTTTTTTTTTTTTAACTTCATAAAATAATTATTAGATGATTTTTGTTAAGATTCGGTCAAGGTAGATCCAAAAAAATACACTTTTTTTTTTTTAATTTGTATTTTTTTGGATCTACCTTCACCGAACCCCAACAAAAATCATCCATTAATAATACCTACGGTCAAAAAAAAACTCCATTTATAAAATATAGTGTTAAAACTACATTTTAAACCTATAATATTGTGTACTTTTTTTTTTCATAATGGTGATAATATCGAATATGTTGATAATTGAGTCATAATTTCACAAATTTCTAGTACAAAAATGTTATGGGCGTGATATTTTTACTATTATACAATAAGCGCTATTAACCTAAACTTGGCTTGTATCGACACTATTGGTTATTGAGTTATTCTCGTTGGTCCCATGATGCGATTTTTAAAATACACTGACAGCTTCACTGATTCTATATCGAAAAAGCTAAATATATGGTTCGGTAAACATTTTATATACTCACATATATTAGCCTGTACTCGCTCAAGCGTCCGTAATTTTTAAAATAACGAAACCAAATTCATTATTTAGACTTATTTTTGCAGATAGTTGGATAAGACCGTTATAGGTCAAAGGCGATAGGGAAGGAGGTTAAATGGGGACCAAAAAAAAAACAAAAAAAATCTCCATATATTCCATCCTTTACATAAATCGATGGACACTAATATTTTTACTCCATTCTGCTATCCTAAATTTTCCCCCATTCAATGAAGAATAGCATCATTGAATGTTTTTAAATGTCCAAACTGGGTGTTTCCAGGAGCACACTTGGAATTATGTGGGACATTTAAAACAGATACGCAGAAAGAAAAATAAATAAAATGTTTGTGTCATCAATAGGTCAGGGAAGATGTGTAATAAGTTATCTTCAATATAAATAATGTGTAATATGTTTCAGAATTAAAGCTTCAATAAATATTCAAGACTGAATTACCACAATTTTCAAAAGAACTAATTTCACGACAAAATTGAATAATAAAATTGCCTCTTAAAGTTAGATTTTTTTTTTGGGGGGGGGGGGATCCAACCAAACCTTCTTTAGATTCAATATTTAAGCCAAGGATTAGAAGAGCATATGCTGATCATTCTAGTTCAACCATGCCATTGGGTCTGAGAATGTCCTGGGTGACCAATATGATTGTTGGTAGAAATTCTCTTCTTCTGTGGATCTCCAAGGACATCTCCAGAGCTGAGAATCATTATCAGCAAGAGGTTGATGAAGAATACCATCACCAAATCTCCTTCGCAGTGACCTCAACTGGGTTCTTCATGTCGGTGTGGTTTATATTGACGGCTTAAAAATTAATTCACAGCATCCTGAGCTGGGGGAAAGAACAAATACATATCTAAAAGGTTATTTCCACCACCAATGAGTATAGAACTATCATACCTTCTATTATCCGTCTTCATTGGTTTCTGCAAACCATCCTCCGTTGACTAGGCAACTGATGGTTTGCAGAAACCAATGAAGACGGATAATAGAAGGTATGATAGTTATAAATTGTCTGCTTTATGTGTCATTTATACGGCTATTTCTATTTCAGCTCCTTTGAAAAATGTAGTAATTTTCCGGTCCACAGAGTCCATTGAAGGGGTTAAATCTCGGATCGGATCACCCAGTTGTTCTTCCGGTTCATTCATATCTCAGAGACCTGCACCACCTGGAAGTGTATGTGGGATTTGTGTGGGTGTGAGGCCGTACACCCAGAGGATGATAGAGCTGCAAATGACGCTCATGATCTGCCAGACACCCACCGTGAACAATCTCTGCCCCTTATAGCGGAAGAGAACGAAGAAGGGAAGAGAGATTTCGGGTAGAATGTCCCCGAACACCATTGCATGACATAACATTGAATTGTCCCCGCTCCAGCTGATGTGAAGGTGTGGTATTGGCCTGCCAGAGGATCTGCGATACCAAGTAAAGGCTTTGTTTTTGTTCGAGAGGGTGTGCCTCCCTTATGTGCTGCTTGTGGTGTTTTCACTAATGTCCTCCATATTCTTTGTGACTGTCCTACTTGTGCTCTGACCAGAGCTAAGCATTCCATTCCCCGACAATTAAAAGATTTCTTGGGAAATATCCCCTAGCTAAAGTAACTAGAATGGCAAACTTCCTAAAAGAGATAAGCTTCTTTGACTTTATATAAAACAGGTGTTTTATTATTTTTTATGTAATTGTTTTCTCTATAATCTATTAGTGGCTCGGACGCTAGGGCAACATCGGTAGCTCAAGCTGTCAAAAAAAATATTCCATTAAAAAAATATTTTTTGTTCAAATATTAATACAAGATAAAACTTTTAAGGATATAATGATCCTGCATTTCCGATGCATCCTGGAGAAGGATATCTTTATCTTGTCGAATCTTTATATTAAAATATATTGCCAACTATGTGATTTAATTATTTTTGCTGTAGTTAATTACGAATAAATAAATTGAATTGGATTCTAATTGTTGAATGAGTTCAGTGTGCTTCAGAATTTTTTTTTCCCTTGCGTCATTAATAAAAGAAAAAAAATTAAAAATAAGTGGAGTCCAAATTATCGTGTATAGATGCCTAGCCGGCTGTGCGTGCTACCTCTCAGAGAGCCAGTCACACTAATTGCCAGCGAATGAGTTGGATCTATATTCATGAGGCCGGAGGACGCTGCCACGAAATAACATTTACATATGATAATACACAAAATTAAGTAAATACAGTAAAAATTCTTATTATATAACTATAGTAAATCCTTACTATATAGTAAAAATGAGTGAAGAACGTTAAGGCTTACGTTATCAGTCTTAATGTGAGAGATAAGATATTATTCAGGCTTAGCTAGTACTTAATCGCCTCTATCCTTAACCGGATAAAATAAACATATCCTCATAACTGCATTAGGGACATCAGGACATCCTAGTTACATTTTATCTTATTACATAATAATATATATTAATTGATCTTGTTTTCTAAACGCAAAATAATAATAATTACGCTGCAAGTTATACCACAATATTACATTTTCATACATAATTAAAAATCTCCTTTAGTAGGAATCTTATGATAATATTGTTGAAAGGAGCATAAACGAACTAGCCGAACAAATAATTTATTACTGATTTTCCAGATATTGTCTGAAATGGAACAAATTAAATCTTCTTTGTTCTGTAGAAAGTAAGCAAATAATATAAAATATAAATCAAATGGAAATTTTGTTTGTAATATTGTATTTGTCATTGTTTTCCATTTGCGTTTAATTTTGCTATAAAATAATTTTCTAAATAACAAATAAATCAACTATCTATTAATCCTTCTGTCGAAAATCAATTTAAGAGGAAAATGTCTGGACAAAAGTACACTGATGCAGTAGGTTTGGAAATGAAGAGAAATCAGAAATGAATAGTCTTTGTAAAACCGAGTGAGACTTCTGTTAATGCCAGGAATCACAGTACCGAGAAAATGGTGTAGACTAGTTATAAGAGAAATCTATTTTGAAGTGATATTTATCCCCCTATTTTCTAGGGATGAACACCTCTTTCGCCTGGAAACGACTATTGAAGTGTGTTGGGCGGGAGGCTGGTCAGCTGGGCCGGGGGGTTCTGACCTACCTGGCAGCTCTAGTAGTACCTTCTGCTGTCTGCAGATAGAGCCATCTGACAGAGGAGGAGCTTGGAGTGGCCGTCGACAGGTAGCGCTACCTGTCATTGTACCTTCTCAGCAGATATCAGAATCCACCGAAATGTTTACTGCACAGATTCTAATAGAAAATTGAGTCATAATTTCACAAATTTCTAGTACAAAAATGTTATGGGCGTGTTTGTCTGTACGTCCTCTAACTTATAAAATGTGTGTTCAAATATGGGACATAGGATGGTACGAGGTCGTTGATGAGAAAAAACAAACAAATCAAACTAAATGTCGAAAAAATAATTTTATCACTGAAGTTCACTCTTTGTACTTCATGTTCATACGCTTTGAATCATGTATAACATTTTGCAATCTCAGGACAAAAATTCTATTTTTAGCATTGACATAAGTTCTCTTAATTATAATAAATACTCAATACTTTTATATTATACTACAAATTAGTAAATTTATATAATTGATTAATTTGAATCTACTGAACGTAAAATATATTATTGATGTTCTTTTCTAGACTCAAAAAAATAATAACAACACTGCAAGTTATAACACAACATTACATATTTAAAAATCTACTTTAATAAGAATATTATGATAATATTACTATTTTTAAAAATTTAAATAATTAAAAATAAATTTTATCAATGAGTCTGACTCTAGACAGACCAGGAGGAGAAAGATGAAGGATTAAAATCGTCAAACTACATGATTAAACTTTGAAGAAAAAAAATTAAGTGTCTTTAAAGAATGTCCTCATATCAGACGAACCTCGGGAACAATAAAGGATCGAAGAAGAAATTGTCCTTGGGGACATGATTCGTTTTTACTCCAGTTTCGAAGAAACACAAAAAAACTAAATACAAAAGTGATGAAAGGAACGGTAGAGGGAATGAATGGACTGGCATGAATTTAAATAATTCTTTTTTCAATCTTTCAATGAAAAAAACAAATTAAATTAAATGATTTTGAACTTCTTTTCATAATATTGCTACAACTACAAAATTCCTTTAACGTCTCATGGAATATATTTTTCTGTTTCTTTTGGCAAAGCTGTATATATGTATAAACACACACACACACACATACACTTATATAAATATATAATTGCTATTATTTTCAATAGGATTAATTTCTTTGAACGTCATCCTAGGAAGGATCTTTACAAAAAATGGTAAAGCCGATCAATTTTAATGCTGTTCTTACTTCTATAATATATGAGTTCATTCAGCGGTTAGCAGTAAAAAGCCTAAATACCGAATTTGGTTTCTATATTTTAAAAATAATTTCAAATGTATGTATGCATCTAAAAAGCTTGTTCACATGACAGATTTTTGAAAATATTTTCAATTTAATAACTAAAATAAATGACAGCCCCACTATCTACAGGCTCTAGTTTTCTTAATTAAACTTGACATGTAGCTGTTACATGAAGAACAAAAGCATACAAAAGCCGAAATTGAGCTAAATTGAACCAGTAAGAGTTGTTGAATGCCTGCTATATGTCAATTGATATCAAAAACTTTTCTTTCTTTTTTTCGATAGCAGGATTAATATTTATTTTAGTGCAATGTAACTCAATACAGAGTTTTAAATGATAAAATAAATATTTTAGGAGTTAAATAGCGGAATTGAACAATTAGAATTATGAGTTTAACTGAACCGTATTTTTTTTAAACTTTTCTCTCCAGAATCAGCAATTAATTGTCTTTTTAAGTAATAAAAATAATTTTGACAAGTCTCTTTTAAATCTAATTTGACAAAAAAAGTTCGTTTTAGCGCTAAATCGGAGGGATATGTGTGAGGGAAGTCCTGAAATGTCAAGTGCGAGTAAAACAGTTCTTTCGTTTTGTGGAAGTAATATTTAGTATGAGGCAATAGAATAAGTAAAAAAAATCTATCTGTTCCAGCCAGGACTCGAACCGGGATCTCCTGCTTTCCGGAGCATAATTTTGTCAGGGAGCATAATGAGAGTCGATAAATAGCTAGTCAGCTCCTTGGAGCATAAGACGATGTTCTCTGACTCGTATCGGTGGTGCAAATGGTAGCATACTGGCCCGGAAAGCAGGAGATCCAGGTTCGAGTCCTGGCTGGGACAGATAGATTTTTTTATTTAATTCTATTTCCCGCATTAGTTGTTTAAAATTTACGTGGGATAAGACACCACAACTAAATTAATATTTATAATATTTAGTATGGAATAATAAAATTAAACACAGATTTATATAGAGATGAAAGAACTATTTTAGGAGTTTTACAGCGAAAATTAACAATTAGGGTAAAATTGAACTCACTGTTTATAAATCGAAAGTTGTTTATATAATTCGAAATTACTCATTTTTATGAATAAATTTAGCATGCCACTTTTTAATGTATAAAAAAAAAAAAAAAAAAAATTAGTAAAATATTGTCGCTGCAGCGAGCGTGATAATTAATTAATGAATGCAATGCAACTCGACATAAATTTGTTTAATATTAAGTGGTACATTCTATGAATGTAGTGGAAGTTCAAAGACAAATATTCATCAGCTGAAAAAATGAGGTGTTCGCTTAGTTTACGCAGCACCTGTCTTTAACAAATAAGGGTTAAATAACCTTTCTGAACCCTTGGAGTTTAATTTTAATACATGTTCCTTGATATACATTTTTTTTTTTTTTTAACTTCATAAAATAATTATTAGATGATTTTTGTTAAGATTCGGTCAAGGTAGATCCAAAAAAATACACTTTTTTTTTTTTAATTTGTATTTTTTTGGATCTACCTTCACCGAACCCCAACAAAAATCATCCATTAATAATACCTACGGTCAAAAAAAAACTCCATTTATAAAATATAGTGTTAAAACTACATTTTAAACCTATAATATTGTGTACTTTTTTTTTTCATAATGGTGATAATATCGAATATGTTGATAATTTAAATCAATATTTCGTTCTCTAATTCCCCCCCCCCCCCAACCAACAAACTCATACAACGATGTATACAGAAACCTCATAAACACTTCAATAAATAAGCCTGAGTAGATATTTTCTTTAGGAAATCGCTGGCGGAGAGATATCCACATAGGAGGTGTCACCTACTACTCCATCATAGTAAGCGAAAGGTAGAAAATGTCCGAGTGTAAGTCGCACACAACAAAATGCAAGAAATACCTTTATTTAATAGGAACATAAACACAACTACCAGTAGAAGAAGTAGTTCGAGAGAATTCGGAGAGATGGCAGAACTGTCGACACTTCTTAAGACTAATTAATACAAATCACTCAAAAATTATTACTGCTTTTCAAATGATCTAATCCTACCTTCAGTTTTAATCATTAACTTTATCTAATAATAATAATAATAAAAACAATTTTGAGGAAATTAAATAAACGTTCTAATGAGGATTCTTTTTCTCACAGAATAAAAATTATTCCTCAGTTTTCCAAGTGGCAAAAGTTACTTGTATTATCCTAGCAAAGTTTAAAATTAATCTCAGGATTGATAATATTCATTCAGTTAAATAACAATATTAATTAGTTAAACATTTTCTGGAAACAAAATTTAATTTTAAAGATGTTTCACAAGAAATTATAAGAGAAATTGAAATGTAATTGTAGAAAGAGCTTCTTAATTTACTGAATATATTGTTTAGTTCACAAAATTTCTGCGTTGATTTTTTTTTTTTTTTTTCAAATAGCTGTTAGCTAAGCAGATACGGGGTTTTTCATTAAGAAGGACATAAAGAATAAATGACGATTTGTAACTAATAAGCTAGAGAAATTAATGAGCGTAAAAAGAAAATCATTTGTACACGCATTATTTTCTACAATCTTGTGACTAAAGTAAAAAGTAATATTATGAATTTTGGTGGAACTCAAAACCGCTCCAACCTCAAGCATATCTAATTTAAACCGAACATAACTTTTTTTCAACAGTTTTCAATAAAAAGCCTGAATACAGAAATTTGGTTGTTGTATTCTAGAAGAATACTTGAGATATTCAAAAGACTTGGAGTCATAAATATTTTCCTTAACATATATTTAAAAAAAAAATTTCATAGGACAAAATAAAATTTACATTTTGTGCATATCATATTCTACTATTGTGGTTGCATTTCACATTAAATGTTAAATTGTGGAATTTAATCCCAAGTAAATTTTAACAATTTTTAGTGCAAGGAACAGAATCAAAAATCTGGTAAATGCACCAGCCCGGATAGCAGGAGATCCAGATTCGAGTCCTGGCTGGGACAGTTAAATTTTTTATTCTGTTCCCTTGCACTAAAAATTGTTAAAGTTTACGTGGGATTAAATACCACAAAAAAAATATTTATAAAAATACTCTCTTGATCTTTCAATTTCTTCATGGCACCATAGTAAACAGCTTGATTTCCTAATGGGAAATATGCTCAAAGCATGACATCACTTACCTGTGAACTTAAGTCAGAATTACATGCTAATTCAGTTTAATTTAATGGGAGCTATCCTTTGAAATCTTATAATCAGAAAAGGAACTATTAACATAAGGCGAAATTTGTACTTATTTTCATGGAGTACAACAAATCAAACATTCAGCATAGTGGATTAAACCCATTTTTGGCGGGTCTATGCGATTTGCCTATAAAACAGTAACTAAAAACGCTTCAATGTCCAGCTGTTTTCTAATATAATAATATTTTGCGGTATACTGTACTTCCCTTTCTATATTAGAGGAACAAGAAAATAGAACTGTCTAGAAATACGTTTGTAACATCTCTGAAGAATATCAAGCAGTTTTCTCATATCTTTGCAGTATCAACAAATTTAATTCTGTGTAATAGATACTTTGAAGTATATCTGTCTAAGAACACCCTTCCAATATTTCTAAAAAAAAAAAAAAAAATCCTATTAATATTAGATGATTTTAGTTGGGGTTTGGTCAAGGTAGATCCGAAAAAAAGTACAAATTTAAAAAAAAGTTTTTTTTTTAAAGATTATTTGCCAACGTTTCGGCTTATATTGTAAACCATCTTCAGGGCTGTAGAAATACAATGTCATGAGAATACAATAATAATTGACAATAATATAATACAGAATTACCAGAATGTAATGTGATATCAAAAGTATGAATGTAGAAAGATATGTAAGAGAATTTAAAAAAACATGAAGACAGCATCATATTAAAGAAAATAATAGAATAACATTAAAGCAGTAATTTACCACACCTGCCTATCATGAAGAGGAGAGAGGAAATCTCCACATGGTTGTGCACTGACCCTTGCAAGATATAGCGTAAACATGACTTTTTCTTTTTTTACTATTCATGAGATATATAAAGTTATATTCGTAGGTGAGACAGGTTTTATTATAGAAATAAAAACTTTCACGGAGAAGCTGCTAAAATTTATCTAAGATTTTTAAAATAATTAAAATGTTTAAAGTCATAAATGGGGTAGATTGCTTTGCTTGGAGTTATTTATTAGTTTAAACAAATATTTTTACCAAAATGTGAAAGGAAGTTGTGTCAGTGGGTCGCACTAGATATTTTGATATCATTTTTGCAGAAACATAGGAATACTAGATTGGTGTTTTTCCATTTTGTGGTGACACTAATGGTGGAGGGGGGGGGGGGTAGGAATTGCCTGAAATAGCCCGCTGTAATGTGATCTATTATTAATTTTAAGCTGTGACAGTTGGCGGGAAAACAGCTTCCTTAGTATCCCAACAGATAGAGCTACCAATGTGCTTAGTGCTGCACTCTAGTGGCCAGACTAAGAACTCACTGCTCTCCTGACCTGTCAGGCAAGCTACTGAATATCTCTGGTTCCAGGTGACTCTGTCCTCTAGTCTGTTCAAGCAATTCATCGTACAGGATATTCCTCTTGAAAATCTTCCACCATTCATTAGAAAATTGACTATTTTCACAAGAATTGTTTGAATATTTTTCTCCTGCCCGAACATCATGTCAATAAAAATGTATGAATCAATCCATTCATTTCAATGCTACAGTTGACTGGCATACTCAGCAAGGTATAGGTAAATATCAATTATTACATTGTAAAAAATGTATTGCTCTTTGTGTTAGGTGTATAAAACAAAAAAGCATATTTTATAAGTTAAAGATAAAGTCGTCTAATGTCATTTCATAGCTGAGCATTAAATAAATATATAACACAGTAGTGAGTACTATTTATCATATCTTAACAATATTTGATAGATTATTTGTTTTTAAATGTATAACGACTAGATAAAAAGACTCCAAACCTGCCTAGATATTTAACCTATCTTGACGAAACTTATCACTCTGTATCAATCGTCATAGGCATAGATGTTTATAATCTCATGGGTATTTTAACTGTTACTACAGACATCTATATTAAAAATTTCTTCAGATTTTCAGAAAATATTCTTGGAACTTCTGCACTTATCGTTTCTTTTGATTATGTTATGTGTTATACTTCATAAAAAAATTAAAAATGTGGCCCGTTCTATATTTAGACGTGAGTGTGTGTGTGTGGGGAGGGGCATGGGTGGGTGTTTGTATGTCCGTTTGTGCGTGCGGGTGTCTTATGATATTCACAAAATTTTAAATTGTATTTTGTTCAAAACGTTATTCGAACGAAACCCATCGTTATGTAGAGAAAAAACATATTATTTATTAATTTAAGCTTATAAAGCAATAGTCGAGAGGTGAGGGTGTCTAGTTTTCATATTCATTTGCTAAGAGGCGATAGTTTTGCTATTACAACTTAGATTCCCGATGTAGTTCCAAGTTTATCCACATGGCAGCGGGAGTTTCCGTGGACTAGTACTGTTTTCAAGAAGCTCACATAAGTGAGCGGCCCGCGTAACTCAAAAATACCACATTTTTTTTATTATTAAATTAAAAATAATTAATA
>KZ807460.1:443050-453058 GCA_000696205.2 Oncopeltus fasciatus
ATATAATTCTAATTGGTTTTATTTCTAAACACGTTATATTGATACCATAAACGAGGAGGAAAAATATAACTGTATGAAAATAATATATAAGAATAATGTTTAAATTTAAATGTAATGTAAATAATAATATAAATAATGTATAATGTGAGCCCTAGGCTCATGAAATAGGCTTTTCCCATTGGATTATTTGGAAAATGTTATTTTTGTCCTGCCTGACACTTGAAAGGCAGAATTTAGATTAATATGCACCTTTTCCTATGTAGGTTTAGACTTTTTCAAGAAACATACTCAAAAGCAAGGGCAAAATCTTTATTAAATACGAGTAGGTGGTTCGCTAACTGCTTGGTTTGAGAGTATAAACATTGTTTGATTCTTTTATCGTGGCAGGAATATTTTATGTTATGGTGTGAAGCTTTGTATTTTCAATTTTGATAACCTTTCAGTAATATTTTTTTTTTCGTTCATTAAATTTAGGTGGGTATGATGTTGAGAGATGGCGGCCACTCGTCTCATCGCTTTTCCCCGTGCTCGTCTGGAACTGTTATTTCTCTTCCGTGATGAATCGCCTAACTGTCGGAACTGCTCCTCGCACAGCAGCGCTCTTTTCCTCCAGCAATTTGTTACTCCATATGGTCATCTCCCTCTCCTTCATTATAATGCCATTACGCACATTCTCCCCTCCTTACCACCCTATTTACGGGATATTTTTTTTTCATTTATTTATTTTTAGTGTAAGTAAATATAGTAATTATGGGGTAGGCAGTAGCGGGGTCTTTAGTCCGTCTTACTCGCTTACCGGATTGCCGGATCCTCTGTGAACTTAAAACCTTTTTAATCCCCAAGTACTTTTAATTTTAGTTCAAAAATTACTCATGATTGACAAAAGAAATAATTCTGATAGAATTACCCCCAGAAATCGCTATAAATAAATAGTTATAGTTGAACTTTTCCTGTCATGTAAATCCTACGTGTTTCAATAGTCAAATATTTCAAATGTTTCATTAAGGCGGAAAAAAACAAAAGAACGATGAGAGTAAAAGCTAATGTCCCTGAGGATCACATTAAGCTAATCTTCAGAAGAATGGAGTGGCACTTAATCTTCCTCGTCCATTTTGATATGCTATTCCTATTGTACAACTTTTCTAAAAATGTTACAAAACATGAATGTTAAACAATTTTGTTTTGCATTAATTCTGTTGGACATAGAGTGCTATGAATGAACTCATAACAGTAATTCAATATGGTCTCCCTGTAAACTTCCCTCCCCCTCGTTTCCAAAAAAANTGTAGTCTTTCCGGTTTCACATAAGAAATTTATCAGTGACCGGTTTCGGTGTATGTACACCATCTTCAGGCATTATATATATATATATTATAATAGAATACAAATATTTGAAATTACACTTTATTTTTTAATTTTAAATTCTAGTCTCCATTTAAACTCTGCTTCCCCCTCGACCGTTTACAGCCAATAACGGACTCTGCCCTTCATTTCGCGTTTCAGAGCAATGCTATGCTCAATTTCTTCTCAAGTTGAAAAACTGAAACCTGTGGTCTTCAGAACATTGACACTTACAGGAACAATCACCTAGCCGCGTTCTTGTGTGTGTCAATATCCTGAAGACCATAGTTGTAGTGTTTCAGAACGAAGATTGGCTTGCTGCTCTTAAACAGACACATACAAACTTGGGCCCAAAATGCACCCTTGTTTCTGTTGATGTTATCTATTGCATGTACTAAAGGAAGTGGAAGGATGAGAGCGTTAAAGGGAGGTTACCTTCTTCCTCTTTATCTTATTCCATCCAGAAGTGAATTTGAAATAAAAAGTCTTAATACAGAATTTAATTTCTATATTCTTAAATTTAGAAGACCCACCCGACACACAAAATTAAATTAATAAATAATTTCCATATTAGGAATACTTTGTAAAAATATTAAAAAATTACAAATATTCTATTTTATACACCAATGTTATGTATTATTATTTACACAATTTATACTCTAAAAATATTTTCGTATCTCTGTTGAAGATGTTAACGATATTTCAATTTCCCTTTCCTCAGAAAGATTTGCAAAATGAAGCGTAATTTTGGTTTCGTAAGGCTAAAAAGTAGGGTTTCTAAAACGTAAATAAAAATTTCATATTTTTTTTTTTTGTGGTATGTAATCCCACGTAAATTTTAACAATTTTTAATGCAAGGGAACATAATAAAAGCCGGAGATCTAGGTTCGAGTCCTGGCTGGGACAGTTACATTTTTTTTATTCTATTCCCTCGCACTAAAAATTGTAAATAAAAATTCTGTAAAAAATACAAAATAAAATTATATGTTTGTTCGCGCGGGTACGTGTGTGCGAGTGCTTGTGTGGATGTGTACGCATATATTTTAGTGATTTAAATTATACAGAAGTATTAAGAAGGCAGGAGCGAACTAAATATCGAAAAAGTTGTAAAAATGTTTCATGAGAACAGCCTCGTTAGCTACACTCCTTCGGAATTCGCTAAAGAAGAGGATGAGACCACTTGGGCGGAATAAAGTATTTATTCCATTCTACTCTAGTTGTAAGAGAAGTGAGATTCCGGCCAAATTAGTCCTGTTTTCTACAAAAATAAATTTTATGTATCTTAAAGAGTTAGTAAATGTATTTCACAAGGGCTTTTGGGTATGTGGCTGCCACTCCTGGCTCCTGGAACTATCACAAGAGTGTAGAGGATTAGATCTTGGCTGACTAAGGCTGTCTCTGGAAGACGAAAGATATTGGTTACTATCCGTAGTTAGCTAAACAAAAAAAAAATATTATCTCTAAAAATAGTTTCTTTATCAAAATATTAGGAACATAAATATTAAGAAATTACATTTTACACCCGTTATGTTCAAAAATTATTGTCGTAACGAAAATGTTAAAAATTTTCCGTTCCCTCCTCAAACCTAACTCACAAAAAAATATCTACTATCAGTCACATATATTCACTCTTGGAAATTTAACAGAAAATAACTGCAACTTAACTATAAATATGGTTATTTATTTTTCAATAAATGTTGTATAAGAATTATATTTTTCTCCTACTGCGTTCTTTTTTTTTTCTTCGTAACTCTTTAAATTGACGAAGATTTAAAGAATATTTCATATTCATCTTTCTATCTCTCTCTCTCGACTGACTTCAGCCATCAATGTTGATATCTGCTAACATTAAAACACACACACACAAACACACAGATGTGTAAGCATATATTTCTATTGAAGAGCGCATATACTTTTTTTTTTATAATATCGTTAAAGATTTAAATATATATATATATGTTGTNTTATTTATTTTTTTTTTTCAAAACTTGTGTCTTGATACTAACGAATGTAAAAAATATATTTAATTACGGAAAAAATTTATGGATTTCAAAATGATTTTTTTAAAGAACTAACTTCACAATTTCTGTTTTCTATCGCCATTTTTTGGTGGAAGGTCTTTTATGGTTTTGCACTTTTTGTCGATGGCCTTATAGAAAGAACTACTTTTTAACGGATGTATCACAAATTTAAGTATTTAATGGAAAAATATATATTTCCAGCGAATACTCCGATCTTTGTCTCCCCACAGATTTTAGGACAGTTAATGCTTTTTGGCTTCAGGTCTTCTGAAGAAGTGGCGCTACTGCCTCTGTGAGAAAAAGTAAATCTGGTATCGGGGGAAAATTATTTAATTTTAATTAATTTCTCTATTTCATGATATATACTCTGATCAATGATATATATAATTATTTGGTTATCGAGAATTTTGATCTAATAATTTGAATCACCTGCTTCATTCGCACAACTTGGTGGCAGTAGGGAGTCGAGTTAATGGTGTCGTAAGGTTCGAACCGTTCACGATGAACGATTCTTTTCCGATCCCACCAAACACTCACCACCACCATTCCTTAGCGTCGATCCACGCTTTGTCAACTAAAACCATAAACATCACAAATATATTTTTTTTCTGTGTTGCATTTAGCTTTTCGAAAATAACAGTGTTAAAAAAATGCGAAACTCACCTCGGGGAATCTCTATTTACATAGCAATAACTTTCGTCTAAATAGATCCACCTCATTCAGTCATACTTCATAGTATGTCTTCACTGAATAAGGATTAAAAAAGAGATAAAGGACATTAACGCCACCTCTCAAGATAGAAGGACATTACTTTCCCCCGGAGAAGACATCGAGGGAATGTGGTTTGCCATCAGGAAGGTTCCTCATGGTCAGTGGTTAGTCTTTATGCTTTTGGTTGCTTAGGTTATTTGAGTTACTGATAAGACGAGTAATGCCATTATTGATATCTACTGTTATCTGTACTCTGATTAATTATGTTGATGGTGGTTTTTATGCTGCGGGTGTAATATTTAATTCAGAGTAATAAAAAAAAAAAAAGGATTTGTTTATTGATAAAAATATATTTCGCATGACATGGGGATTTCAACATTAGAAATATTTTTCAAAGAGCTCAGAAATTTGCATAACTTACGCAATTCCTGTGTGGCGTGCTTTTTAAATATAGATACCACATCCAGTATTTTATTATAACTTGAAAGAAATAGCTTTTGACTGATATCGGATAATGTTGAAAGCATTTATAATTAAGACCATATTGATAAAACTTAGTTGGTGTTGAATGTAATATTCTAACATTTAATATCTGCAACATATTTACGTAATATGCATTTTTAGGATGATATTTGACAGTGCAGAACTAAACTACAGTTTAAACTGAGTTCTTGAGATGTGGCCATAAACCTCCCTCGGAGGTCTCTCCAGACATCACTATCGCCCTGATGATGACTTACAACTGAAATCGAAACGTCAAAAATAATAAAGTAATTACCCAACATTTTTGGGAGTATTTTATTTTCTGTACCTTGCCAAAACCCTGACTATTTACTCCTGCGATGATATTTAAGGGTGTATGAAAAGGGATGAACGCCTCCCCCCACCACCTTCTACCTGTTCTGCTCACGAACTTTCCAATTTATCCCTTCCGTTGCCCTTATCCATTAGTAAGGTTAAATAAGTCTTTTACTGCTACATCTTGGGGAAGGGATTTCTTTTTGGGTGAGTTCAGATTTGGCGTCGTTCCCGCGACTCGGATTCGGAAGGTTTTCAAACTAACGCGAAGGGGATTAGGAATATACCGTTGAACGTTGATGATTTCCACCAGTTAGGCCTAGCAGTTGGTGAGGTGAAAAATTGCACGTTCTGACGGGGACTGTCTTAATCGCTCTTCGGAACGGATAATTATCAGATGCGTGAAATTTTTACTTAATGAATATCCAGCAAGAGGCGAAAGAGACTTTGTCGAGAGATTGACGGTTTCCAATCGGAATTATGCAGACTATTTCTCAGTAAGCCATCTGGGGTTTTAGGGGCTTTGAGCAGCCTGCCATCTTGATTGACTGAAAATATACCTACCTCCATTATTAAGTACTTAAAATATATAAAATGCGTTTATAAATACAGAATACTATCATCTTAAACATACCATTCACGCATTATATGAATTATGAATTAACGGATTCCTCATTTTCTCTGAAGTCATGAATGTCTTTGGAGACCACTGAGTACTTGATATGTGCGAAACCGTTAGCATGTCCCTCAAGCCATTTTGAATATTTGAGTTCACAATTTTCTCTAAGAAGCCTTTCTTATTTCACACACATTAGCTTTAGTTTCAACTTTCAGTTACGACGAAGGCAATCATCATACAAAACACTGTTTAGTTTAACTTCAAAGGACACTATCCTGATGAATACCACCTAAAAAGTATGAGGATTCGACCTACAGTTTATGAAGGACACAGGATCGCATTTGGTTGGCTTCGAAGTACTTTCCAACAGCAGGATTGGACTCTTTGGAAGGGGAATTATAAAACATCCTTAGATTTCAAAGGAGGCTGAATCCAGGGGTTTGTGACGCCCTATTAAAAGCAAGTCTGGAGCTCATCCGACATGAGCTGGGGTTGACAGTCACAGAACATCCTTTCTGGTCGAAGAAGTGAAGGCCAGGACTGCCTGTGTATGTATAATAATACATAATACATTTTTTTCGTTATGCAATATTGATATATATTAATAAATAATATATATTACTATATATACACTATTTATGAGTATAAGTGGCTTATTATTAAACTGGTAATAAAAAGTCCACTTTGCGAAGGAAGTGTTTTGCTTTTACACGTAGCATCACAGTTATTAGGTAGGAGGCAAAAGTGTTTGTAAAAAATACTAGTTTAGCTTTAAGTAATTATTATTCTTCTATTTTCGAGTACGCTTTTGGTACATCTTCAGGAGAATGAAACTCTCTATAATTATTAATATTGGCGAAAATAAAGTAAACTTTGGGTGGCTTCGACATGTAAAGCTATGTGATTGGCTTGCAGAATATTCTCCTTAATGTTTGCCAGTAATGTTATAAATAAATTTAAAAAAATCACCTTCAAAACCGGGACAAGAGAGGATAAATAGAAAATACAGAGGGGCAAAAATAGAAAATATGGTTATTAATTTATTTATAATTTGAGATTTACATTGTACATTTCAGATTGGCTTGTTAATAACTCATGTAAATATAAGTAGCATGTTACCATTCTCATATCAATAAAATTAAAGAATGGTTGTCTTTCAACTTAAAGTATGGTTGTTCTTCAGAGAAAGCCTTAATTTACATTTTTTTTTTTTTTTTTTTTAAGGAAGCCTTAAAGAGCGTTTCTCTTCTAATGATAATAAATGTAAATTCTTTAGTTCATTCTAAGCATTGTGCCTGAAATTAACTTTTATTTGATCAAAACATTAACAATTTTAATATTCATTGTAGTTATATTATATTTTAAGGATTATTTGTTTTGAAGCTATCAATTAAATTATTAAATATAATTAAATTTTGGAGAAAAATAGACGTAGTTGGAGGAAGTTTCACTAATATGGCAAAATATAGATTTTTCACCCATTAAAAAGTAACATTAATAATAATATAGCTCTTCCTGTTAATACCTCTCTGATTCATCCTGTTCCAACAAAAGTTGGCTTTATTCAATTTTTAATGAAAATTCCAAATGCCAGATTTGTAAACAGACATTAATGTTACTTATTGTGCCCTTTCCTCGACATCCTCAGTTTATTTCTTCTTCTTTCTGATGATGAGTGACTTGCTTCACCGAAAATTTTACATTCTCTGTGCGTTTTATTTTATTTTTATTATTGCATTCCATACTTGTATCCATCCTCCTGTTATTTGCATTATCACGATTGTGAATGTTTTTTATTCTTTTAGATCAATTATATTTACATATATCAATAATTGTATGTATATTATTTGCAACGTACAATGTGTTTAGCTTCTTTATAGGTGATCTCTAAAATAAAGTAAATGGTACCAGCATGAATAGATTGATTTCCCTACAGAAAATCATATAAAAAAGAACTGTAAAAGTAGTGAAATGTTAATGTGGAAAACATAATAATGCGATTCATGTAATTATTGAATTGTCTATTAATAGAGGTATTTAATTCCCGACTATTTACATTGTATGCGTGCGGAATACAATAACATGACTCAAGTTGTAATTGTTTGCATAACCTTTCTCGGTGTGCCTTGCTAAACATACACATGAGGGGGCCCAGTTTATTGCCCTGCGGCTCATCTAGGGAACCGTAATAAAGCCTGATTCCTTCCATTGCGCTACGATTCCTCTCCGCGGGGTTCCTAGTTGCAGCTATTAACGCGAGATAGAGCTGTTAGCGCCTCTCGGCCAATGGGAGAAAGCCTCTCGAGCAAATTAACTCTTTGTAAATGCGCGTTGCTTCTTCTCCAAGTGAAAGCAATAGGGAACTAGCCAGGACTTCATTATCCCTCTCTTAATAATTAAATCCCTCTCTACTTTTCTTTTAAATTTTCTTCATTTATATATCAGGCGTCATTATTTATGTATCTTCAATACTACCACTGATTCTATGTCTCAGCTTTCTTGGAAGGTTTAAACAAGAGAAAATTATCCCCTGCTAACTCCAAACATTAGGCTGTTACTTTTTTTCTTCTGGAGATTACAGTAATATTGTCATCTTTAGGGATGAAAGAGATGTAGTCTTTCCGGTTTCACATAAGAAATTTATCAGTGACCGGTTTCGGTGTATGTACACCATCTTCAGGCATTACAGAGTGTCGCAAGATATGGTTCTCCGCAGTACCTCAACGGACACTGGCCTCTCTTTCATCCCTAAAAAGAAAAAAAATATTAAGCTATTACATTATGGAGACAAGAACGAAAAATGGAACAATGGAAGATAGTACAGTGCAGACACAAAGCTCTGTTTTACAGTCAGTTGTTACAGACATAAAGGAGAGAAAACAAATGTGCGCTGTGAGTATTGAAACCTGGGACCTTTGGCTCAAGAGTCAAGTGACTTAACCACGAGACTAAACTAAAACGCAGAATAAATACTTTTTCTTAATACAACTTTCAGCTGAGGTTAAGATGGCTCTCATGTTGATAATACCGATAAGTTTTGATTAAATATTAGTTTCGTCTAGCCAATAGACCACCAAATAATCTGATATCTGTCTACCAAGAAACACCATGTACTCAACTATTACATCTCATAGAGAATTTGATAATTTTAGAGTGCTACTTCATGTAGATTTCTAACTCCTCCACGCGTAGGCTTTGGACTCTTAGGAAGAAGTCCTGTTTCTCCACATTCCTGAGCCTCGTCTTTCATACCGAGATCCAATGATTATTTCTTATCAAACCACGCGGAAAAACCTAGAAAGAGTTCTCCATAGTCCATAGTCAAGGACCAGTTGGTCGTCTCTTTCTGAACTCCATATCCTCGGACTCCTTCTTGGATATCCTCTCAGCAGTTCCTACCACCAACCTCCGAAGGAAAGTTAATAGTCTTACTAAAGATATCTCGCGCACCTCTCCAGGCCGATCTGCGTTCCCTGCTACAAAGTTTCAGGATTTTAAACCTGTTAAATCAAAATCATTCTTCATCATTTAAATCATCAGATCCAAAGTTTTGCTTATACCCTACGTGTTTCACATAAAAGTGAATCACATGAGAAAACCATAACAACCAAATTAAGTCTTTATACCTGGCTCTACTATTAGTTCACCAATATATCCTGAAGTAGGACTAATTTCACCGCATGCAGACATCTGTGCCTCCTGGAGTAAAAGAAGAAGAAAGAAGAGAGGTGTCTCCCCCGTCTCAGAACTTCCTGGAGGATTCGTACAGTGGCAGCCATCCCGTTCCTCCAGTTGTTCCTGCGGACCCTTCCTCGGAAGGAAGCTTGACGAGAGAGGCGAGAGTGGTCGCAGGGTCCCGTACGACTGACCCCTTTACTCGTCGCAAGAAAAAAGACAAATACTCCTGCCCTTCCGGCTCCTGCTTTCTCCTCGTCCTCAACAAAGACCCTCCACGACATTTCTTCACATCCAACTCTACTTCAGGATATAAATCTTTATTTTATTTATATTTATCAAATATTTATGTATGAAAGAAATGTAGTTTTTTAGTGTCAAAGGAAAGTAGTCCTTCTTTTTGAAGATCTATTCCTCATAAATTCAGACCGGTGTAACTGTTTGAGTTTTGATTTTATTTTTGTTTCCATTTTCCAATCACGTTTCTTCTCAACGATATTACCTTCGTACAGTGACTTGCTACAAAATTATTGATGCAATCCCTAAAAATAAATAATCTAAATAGTAATTAAAAAAAATATACGTCGAGAGAAAATTGTCTGTTTCGTTCAATAGATTTTTAATATGAAAAAAAAATATCTGTGAAAGCACAGAGTTATCATTATTGCCAAAGTTTCGGCCTTAACTTCAGAAGTTCTTCAGGTAAAAGTAATGGAGCTCTACTCGAGGGAGTTTACTCATTACTGAATTTAAAAAAAACAACTATAGTACTAAATGAGATAAATGCTTTTAATAATTATCACATCATATAATATATATTTATATTCATGTAATTATTGAATT
>KZ807461.1:24821-38779 GCA_000696205.2 Oncopeltus fasciatus
TATATATATATATAAACTGATTTTATTGACTAATTTGAAGTATGACCTGCATTAGGCTAATTCTGTCATGAATATCAAGTTTCAGGAGGACAATTTACCAGTTTAAAGGGTTACTTAATATTGTAATGCCTATGTAATCTCAAATTCAAGTTTCGCCTGGAAGTAAATATTTCACCTACTAAATTTTTCCCACAGACGAAAGCAATTGATTACCGGAGAAAATTTAATTTTTCTTGAAAATAGTAAATAAAATAGTAGCCTAATGAAAAAGAATTTGCAATTACGTCAAAATGCTTTCTCTTTTAATTCCAAACGCCACTTTCCATTATTTGAAAGAAATATTTGATACTTACCTTGCTGTTAGGAAATATATTGTCTAAAAGTATTGATTATTTTAATTCACATGGAATCAAATGTTTTCACTAATTTAAATGAACAGCATGAATTTAATAAATTAATTTGTACTCCCAACAATATATTTTCCTAACTTTTCATAGACATTACAATATTAAGTAACCCTTTAAACTGGTAAATTGTCCCCCTGAAACTTGATATTCATGACTGAATTAGCCTAATATAGGTATTAAAACGAGGGGACTGTTAAGCTTAAACTCCTATATTTTAGTTAGAAGCGACTTTGTTTGACAAACAGGAATAATCACAATTATGCGATTTTTAGTTATAAAAAAAGAAAAGAAAATGCTACAACAATTCATAGAGGCTCTGCGGGAAAAAGGATGTGTTTTTTTTCGAACCCGGCTCACTTTAGGTGTGCTGTCAGCACATCACATCTTTCTGCCAGCTTGAAAGAATGGTATCCAATTAAGGCTATGTGTTTCTAGGAACACACCAGGAATCCTCTAGGGTGTTAGAAGCAGAAGCATAGAAAAAATTTTTGTTTTTTAAAGTATTGAACCTAGGACCTTTGGCTCAATAAGTACCATAACCATTAGATCACAGTGCTCCAGATCTAAGTTCTTTTTTGTGCTAAAATTTAAATTTATAATAGTGGAAAACTCCATCCTTATTTTTATTAAAAAATCGTTTTATTGTATACTTATTGAGAGCTATTTAAAAATTTTTCCTAAGTTTAATTTAATCAATTAAGTAATAGTTGCGGCTTATATATATAGCTCTTGAACAAAAGGGATGTTAAGATCGTGGTGAAGGGATGAATTGTCTACGTAACAGGGAGCATTTGCAATTATTCTCAGGGTTTTGGATTGAAAGGACTGGGTTCTTTGGATGTTAGAAGGCTTAGCGGCATCCCAGATTTCTACTCCGTAAGTTCAGATTGATCGTAATAAGGTTTTGTACAGCGTCAGTTTATTTTCTATCGTGAGATTAGAGTTCTTACTCATGAGTCTGTATAGATGTCCATATCGCCGATTGAGTTCTTGTCTTTTAATTTTAGTCTGTTCACTTTATGTAAGTCGTGAGCCAAGATGGAATTTGAATGTGGTAAAGGAATGTTGTTAAATTTCACAATTTCAGAGAAGTCTTTTTTCCACCGTTGGAAATTAACTTGTACGCATTTTTATTGATTTTTATTCTCCATTTGCCACACCATTG
Source organism: Oncopeltus fasciatus (assembly GCA_000696205.2). Classification (NCBI taxonomy): domain Eukaryota; kingdom Metazoa; phylum Arthropoda; class Insecta; order Hemiptera; family Lygaeidae; genus Oncopeltus; species Oncopeltus fasciatus. Next base: position 26,394 of record KZ807461.1, read on the forward strand.
TTTGATTTTTTCGAGGTGATCTTGTAGGTTTTTAGAAGCAGTTTTCGGATCGGGATGGGAGGATAGGATAGCTCTGTCGTCCGCAAATAGAGCAAAGAGGGTACTTGGATGGGTAGGGATGTCAGCAGTGTACAGGATAAATAGGATAGGTCCAAGCACACTACCTTGAGGAGCTTCCTCACGCTTCCACTTGGTAGAAATCGGAGTAGTCCAATCTTTGCCGAAATCTAAAGAAACGGTTGGATAAGTAAGACTTAAGGATAAGATAGATATTCATTTGTTTAGGCGATAAACATCTAGGTTATTACGCCCTTAAGGATAAGGTAAGTGTTACTAGGAAGTATGCATTTCAGTTTAAACAGAAGACCACTGTGCCAGACTCTATCAAATTCTTGGGAAACATCCAAAAAAGCTCCTGGGCAGTACTCTTTGCGCTCAAGGGAAGAGGAAATGTAGTCTACGACGCGAAACACTTGCTGGACAGTAGAATGCTTACTTTTGAAGCCAAACTGATAATTTGGGAGGATATTGAAGGGTTCATACATGAAGGCATCAATCGTTTTAACAGTATTTTTTCGAAAACCTTTGAAAGTGTAGGAAGGAGACTTAAAGGACGATAGGATAAGGGGTTATGTGGTGATTTTCCAGGTTTGAGAAATAGTGTTATATCAGAATATTTTCAGAGGAGAGGGAAGTGGGTAGTTCTGAATATGCAATTATAAATGTAGGTCAAGAATACAATTGCTTTCTTGGGAAGATTACGGAGAATTTGGCCGGTAATTAAATTATATCCGAGTAATTTGCGCTTAAGCAGATAAGAGATTATATACTTGACCTCGGAAGATGTTACTGTCTTGAGTGGCAAGGACATAGGTAATTGCATGTCCAGGAACTCCTCAGTCTCCGCGGCATTGGACAGGTCTAAGGGATTTGTATGAGAAGTAAATGTTTGCTTGAGGTGCTGGGCAAACATTTCGGCCTTGTCTTTGTCAGAAGAGACCCAGGAAACATGGGAGTGGAAGCTTCATGGCTCTTAAGGATTCTGCGAGTAGCAATACAAAGGAATTTATCTCCTGCTGAGAGGGTAGACAGATGGGCATTAAAGCCTCATTTCGTAAAACACCTAATTTTTGTTTTACGAGTCTGGAAAGATGATTAAAGTCTATATTTTTTGAACAATGCTCTTGAGCGGCGTTTCGCTAGGATGAGCTTTTTAAGCGAATCCGGGGGTGGTTTTTGGGACTCAGCAGAGTATTTGGTAAATTTTGGTTTGAGATTAGCCATATACATGCATTGCTGAACGTTTGTGGTAAAGGAATGCACTGCGTCATCTAGATCATCTGAGGTTCTCAGAGAAATTCCGTGGTCAAGTGACTCTTCTATGAGAGCTCTAAACAAGGCCCTGTCGACTGGGCCATTAATGAGGGAGGGAGGTAATTGTTTTGGAAGAGGAATCAGGGATAGCGTTAGGAGAACTGGGCTGTGGTCAGTGGAGAGCTCGTTTAAGTTCGATGCGGAATGATAAAGAGAGTAAGGTTTTTGCAAATGAAGAAGTCTAGAATATCAGGAAGGCGGTTCACGTCAGGGGGCTAATAAGTGGGAAAGGAAGGACTAATTGTGCTGGGATGTGTGAGATGGTTGGCCGTGATATACGTAGTTGAGGCTGAGACGAGGTCTAAGGCTAAGGTTGCTGTTGCTGGTGAGGATAGTGTCTAGTACGAGATAGAGATCTAGGCCTGGGTTGTGAGTCCGCTTAGGTGGGTTACTTTGTTGTCTTCTGGTCTTGTATGACAGGTCTATAAGAGACACCTGGCTGGACAATTCTTAATGGTGGACACAAGTTTCGGGTTGCAGGTTGCTGCGATGATACTTGTTGATTGTATACTTTTTGTTTGATCTGCTTGTATACATCTCAGCCCCTGTAGCTGGCAGGATGGTTTTTGGAGCAGTGAGCGCAAGTAGCAGGTTCCTCCCGTCTTTTTGGAGCGCAAGTGGTAGTTCCTCCCGATTATTTGGCAGTTGCTGGTGTGATGCGGACCGCCACATTTTATGCACAGCAGGTTATAATTGCACCCGGCTTTGATATGCCCAAATTGCTGGCAATTATGGCACTGGAGTACCTCTTTTTTTACGCAGGGCCTCTCAACTTTGATGATTTTCGGCACAGTGCTGAAATTGAATATATTTCTTGAACATTGGGCTTTTTTTTTTCAAGATCTACGAAAAACAGTGGTAGGGGTGACTTATCAGTTCCTCTTCCAGTGCTTTTGAGAATGTTTGAGAATGTTTTTTACCACGAACCCTAAGTCAGTGAGCTCTTCTTTGATGTCATCGATTGGTGTAGTGTGGTGGAGGTTCCTAATAACAACAAGTCGAGTCCTCTCTACTTTCAGCTGGTACGTATAGAACTGGGTGTTTACTGATTTCAGGTAGCATACTATCTCCCTGTAAGAATCTGATGAGTCAGGATTGATTTTTGAAAGAAAAGATGATATATTTTTTAACACTGAAAATATATATAGAATATAAAATTTGTATATATGTTTGTTTTAGTTTTAGTATCAAACTTATCTACGATTTACTCCATACTCTTGAATGTAGAATCGGTCATGAAAATGAATAAATTTAATTTCATGAATGAATTTATTTTTTATTTATTTTAAGCTTCCTTTAAACATTGAATGTCTTGGATGTTAAATTTGTTTTTAAAATGGTGGTTATTTTTAAATATGTGAATTTTTAGTATTTACATGTTCCAGTTTATTTACCATTTAGTACTGATATGTTTCAGCTTGCTTGCTGCCTGTGTTACTGCTGCTGCCGTATTTCGGAAGAGGAAACGCATCATTCCTTGTAGGCTCCGCCTACACGTGCCTCATCCTACTGTCGGCTAACCCCATAGTGACATTTAAAAATACTGTACGAAAAATTAAAGGTACGTCACAGTTTGTAGTTATAAAACCTATAGCTTATGAGATTACAGTGTGCTTTCATGAGTGTGACATGGTTATATGCGAAAAATCTGTCACGCAGGAGTGGCGTAATCTATGAAAAATTTTCAAGTTTTATAAAAGATAGATATGAATAAAAGTAAACACGAAATATAACATTGGGGAACAATTTGAAACTCAATTTCTATTATTTAGCTGTTTTCTATAGAATTAAGCATGCTGGTTTCAAAACTGTTTTTAGTTTTCTTCTATCACGTCACGTTCGGTTTCTAAGTGGGTGGGGCGCATGCTGGTCTAGACCTGCCTGTTAGTTACGTCTGTTATACTGTGGTGAAACGTTGTGTGTCGGTAAGCAGTATTTAGTATTTCGTTACGGAAGTGTACAGAACTACATAGTGTGTTTCAACTGAAACGTTTCCTTATGGCTACTTCTGCCCCTACATGTCGAAAGTGAGAAAATAGCCCCGATTCTTTTTGTTATATATGTGTCACTTTTACCATTCTCAGTCAAAGGACAAACATCAGTATATTTGTCAGACAAGCATATTTTGCCTATTTTAAAGTGGTGATCAAGATAAAGCATGGGCGCCTCATAAAGTGTGTAAACAGTGTGTTGAGGGTTTACAGATGTGGACCAAGGGAACACGTGCTAAGCTTCCATTTGGTATACCTATGATTTGGCGCGAGCCCAAAGATCATTCAAGTTATTGTAACTTTTGTATAACAGGAAAAACAAATGTAAAATAGAGTATCTTAGTTTACCGTCAGCTATACGCCCAGTACATCATTCAGTCGAAGTCCCCGTGCCAGTTTTCAATGAATTTCCCTCTTTGGAAGAAGGGGAATACGGATATGGCATTCAAAAACATTGTTAAAGACTATCTTGGATATATACGAGCATTCAATTACTCTGAAATTTTCCAGCAACTCTTGGAAAGCTTCCAAAAGCTAGGTTGCAACATGAGCATTAAATTGCATTTTTTACACAGTCACCTTGCTAATTTCCCGAACAATCTTTGGTGCAGTGAGTGATGAGCAGGATGAACGTTACCATCAAGATTTGAGGGTCATGGAAGCAAGGTATCAAGGTAGATGGGATGTATATATGATGGTTGACTATTGTTGGAGCATTTTAAGTACTGTTCATTAATTAAACAATTTTAAATGTATGAACTCGATTTAACTTACATTAAATGTTTTGTAAACTGTATATTTGTTACGTTTTTACTTTACGTTCTTTTAAATGCATGATTTGTATGATTTCTGAGGATATCCTGTAGTTTAAAAAGTTGACGTGATAGACAAAACCTGAGTTTATTCTCAGATTCAGACGCCAAGAATTAAAGAAAAAACAGTGTCAGATCAAACTCAACATGAGTTCCCCAGTCTTATCTTTACTATAATATTTATCTACCTTTAATTACATCTTATATTCTGTAACTGACTCACCAGTCAATTATATAAGTCAAATTTTAAGAAGATATACATACACTGAATAGTAATGTAATAATACGTATACAATATATTAATATTACAAATTATATTGCTAAAATCTTAGTAGTATGTTCACNACTGGCCGGGGATGTTGGGGGGGGGGGGGACGCCTACCCATCTAGTGTACATTGTAAATTTCGTCCTTATTGAAGGTTTTTTTTTTACAAATGTATTATAAAAAATAAATGTTAGAAAATTAAATTTTACATAATTTATGTTCTTCAATATATTTCTTAACTCAAATAACAACGAGAAAGAAACTGATTTTTACCTCCTAATTTCAAGCATCATTGAACTTCAACATTTACAAAAAGAAGCCTGAATACCCAATTTGGATTCATTATTTCAAAAATTGAGGACGCTAGAGCACTTCCAGACAATATATACATATTATATAAAAATTTTAACGGACCATATCAAAGGTTTTTTATGTAAAATATACCTAAAACCAAATGGAAGTCGCATTGATCGATCAGCCTCTGTGGATGTACCTATCCAAATTGTTATGTCTCCTTAATATGTAAAAATTTATCCACCAATCATTTAATAAATATCTTAAGATAATTAAGGACCAAATATTTTCTTTGAATGGGGATGACTAGGCTCTCCTATCCACCTGCATCTGGTTAGAAATATTTTCGGTGAACTCTAACATACCAATTTAAAGAGCCATTTTATCAAATTACAATCGTTATGCTCTTCTATTTGGCACCTATATCTATTTGAAAGAGATGCTGTCTCTTTGGCAGATGCACCACCCCAGAATCCTACAACCCCTAGCTTCAATTACAAATAACGATGTTAGACATTATATAGTCCCATGCACTGCACGTGGTCAGATATACTCTAAGCCTCGGTTTTTAACTTACAGTACAGACTGTTACTTGTCACTGTGAACATACAATAAGACATAATTACAATGAGTATAAATATTTTCTTTTTGTGTGTTCACTATAATCTTTATTCCTCCTGTTCTTATTTATCATAATTTTTCATATGTCAGGATACCAATGTAACCCGATGTCTGTGGGAAAAATTTGGTAGAAATTTGTACTCTAGTGAAATATTGAGAATTACCAATATCCAGCTGTCTCCTTCTGGGGGGACCTGAAACTAATTATTTAATTTTAAAAAACTGAAAACGCACTTTTCATTTTATTACGCTAAAACAACACACACACACACACACACACACACACACACACACACACACACACACACACACACACACACACACACACACACACACACACACACACACACACACACACACACACACACACACACACACACACACACACACACACACACACACACACACACACACACACACACACACACACACACACACACACACACACACACACACACACACACACACACACACACACACACACACACACACNATATATAAAAGTATAAGTATAAATGAAACTATATAAGTGTTAAATGTCAATGGAATAATTATTCAGATAAATAATCCCCGGCGTCTGTCTTTTTCAACTTTCCTTTGAAAGCATTAACTCGACCATTGCTAACTATCTTTGAAGTGTACCGACAAACCCCCTTCCACCTCCTTTCACTGGTTGTCTCTCAGTTTTGCTCTGCACTCTGAGATGTGACCATAAATCTTCCCCAGAGATCTCTTTAGACATCACTATCGGTACATATAAAGTTTTTATAAATTACATTGACATTTATAACTTGTATTGTTTCATATTTGTATTGTTTAGTTTTATCTGTAAATCTTTCTCTGTCATATAACACATCTCATCTCTGTCGGCTCATACCAATCTATAATTCTATAAGTGTAATGTATTTCAGCCCTGAAGATGACTTACAAGCTAAGTTGAAACGTCGGCAATAATAAAATATAATTTTTAGTGCAGGGGAACAGAATAAAAAATCTGACTGCCCCAGCCAGGACTCGAACCTGGATCTCCTGCTTTCCGGGCCGGTGCGTTACTGATTACGCTACCAGGACAAGCCTGATAAGTTATTAAATTCCCCGCACTAGTGCGTTTCGGTAACGATCCAGCCGGAAAGCAGAAGATCCAGGTTCGAGTCCTAGCTGGGACAGTTAGATTTTTTATTCTGTTCCCTTGCACTAAAAATTAGTAAAATTTACGTGGGATTAAATACCACAAAAAATTTATAAAATTAAAATTTAAAAGTAAATAACGAGAGTCATTTAAAAAGTTGGACATTGTCAGCTCCTCTGAGCATAAGACGATATATTCGTCGGCCTCGGAGGTTATGGTAGACTCTCGACACTAGTGCGGGGAATTTAACAACTTATTAGACAGGTCCCGGTAGCATAATTGGTAAATGCACCGGCCCGAATAGTTGGAGATCCAGGTTCGAGTCCTGGCTGGGACAGTTAGATTTTTTATTCTGTTCCCTTGAACTAATAATTTCCTAATGTGCACACAGGCATACCACGCATTCTATCTTTACGCCTCTTCAAAAAATTTGGATGCAAAGTTTTAGAATTAAATTTAAAAACCTAAAGTATTGTTGAATTTTGCTTTCCTACTGCGAATAAATTAAACATTTTTATTTTCTTTGTTATTTATTATTATTTTAAATTAATATTNTTATGCATTTTAAACTATAATTTTAGTAATAGTATATATATTTTTAGAATGCTACTGGTGTTTAACAGATCCTGTACTTGAGTTCCTATTAAAGGTTTATGAGCCTTTAGACAGGTTGGAAACATCATTTTTGTCTCTGCAAAACCTCGGAACAATGCTGAATCAGGTAATTGCTCTTTAGAAATTTTCTTTGTCTTAATTAGAAAATAACAATTCCTCCCATATATTTAGTTTACCATATCAACTTCAAGGATGATGGAAAATGTGGTAATATGCATTTTAATGTCGTCTGCGTGAATGATTTGAGAGCAAATTAGATCAAACATTATTTGGCAAATTTTAACAATTAAAATGTTTTCCTAAATCAATTGCATACTTGTATAGACATAACTATGGTTTTTCTGGGCTTGTGCTTACCTTATAATGTTCAATGGTTATAAAATGGTGCCAGTGCTAGTGCATTAAAGTAAACGAGGGTAAATGTTGTTGTAACGTTTACACTAAGAATTAAGCAACCTGGCAGAATTTACTTTAATGGCATCCCGTCTAACATAAAACACACACACACACACACACACACACACACACACACACACACACACACACACACACACACACACACACACACAAAGAACTAAACAGTAGATACGGACGAATTTACAAGCTACTAAGCCTCAAGTCAACCTTATCTGTGACAAACAAACTTACTATTTACAAGTCACTACTCAAACCTATTTGGACATATGGAATTGAACTGTGGGGGATATTCAAACAATCCAACATTCAAACAATCCAATCCTTCAAATCCAAAATTTTAAGCACCGTATTACGTCACAAACTTCACTATCCACAATGATCTAGTCCAAGATCTTATTACATCCCGTATTACTAAATTTCACTCAAGCTATTATTTGCTTCCCAATTCCTTAATCCAAAACCTATTCAACTTTTCCCATCCAGCTAAACCACCACGTCGCCTGAATAGGAAATGGGCACGTGACCTCATTATAGTTAGCCATTTATAAAAATTAATATGAAATTATTTGTAAATATATTGTACACATTTCACTAAAATGGAGTGCTGATACTGGCCAGTTTCTCCATTAGAGGAAAAGAAGGCCATTCTGTAATGTTTCTATTTATTTAATTATATTTATTATTCTTATTATAATTGTAATTGACTTGTATTTATTTTTATTATTTCTGTTATTATGATTCTTATCTAACTGTTTATTTAGGTACTTATTATTATTTTCCTTATTTTTCTAAATTTAAGTTCAGTGCACATTTTATTCCCTCGTAATAATTATTTTTGTACATATGTGTTTAATATTTTGAGAGCACATTGAAAGATGCACACTGTGCAGGATGTAATTAAGCCGACGGAGGGGTACTAAATAGGTTTCTTCTTCTTAAGCCGAAACTCCATTTTTTTCTCATAATTTTTATAATAAATTCTAAAATCTTGTCCTAATTTGATCTGTATGCGTTTCAGCTGGTGTTTTTTGGAAGTTGCAGTGCGTTACTCCTGCCCGGGCAACCAGTTACTGGCCTCTACACATTGATGTTCTACAACGTCTTCGCGTACTGTGTGTCCTACATGAAAGAGCTCTGTGAGAAAGAAGATTGGTCACCATACGTGAATGTCGCTGAAACTTCTAACATGAAACACCTTGCAATGACAGCCACGAAGATTGCCTTAGAGTGGACAAAAGCACTAACTTTTATAATAACTGTTGTCTTTTTGCTATTGGTGTTCGGTTTAGAGCAAGGGTTGGAGCACTACCAGCCGACTGTGGCATACACGCTGGTCACTTGGATTTATTATGCCTCAACCGAGAAAGTTTTCGTCTCTATACTTTCGTACGTCATTCACCGTCTTCAACTGACTATATTTGATAGCTTAGAATCTCTGTGGATTCCAGTTCTTCTATACTTATTTACTTCTTCCTTATCTCTGATAGTAGCGGTTCTCTCCATGATGTTCGGGAGGTTCAAATTCGCTATTGCTGCCCTGTACATCAACGTATACATTCGTTTAAAAGATATGAACATTCGACATCTGAAGACCCTTCGGGCCGAAAGGGCGATTTTAAACCAATTCCGATATGCCAGTAGGGAAGAGATTTCTAGTTTGGAAGACGTTTGTGCAGTTTGCCTGAGTACAATGATATTTGCTCGAGTTACTCCTTGTCATCATTTCTTTCATGGAGAATGCTTAAGAAATTGTTTGAAATCATCAAATCAATGTCCGATATGTAAACGGGAGTTAAAATTTGATTAGAAATATAATTGTATTATTGATGCGATTAGTGAAAGGCCCCATTATCACACTAATTAAACATGAGATAGAATAAATTAATTACTTTTGGTTTTGAATACTTATTTTGCGCGAGGTAATTATTCTCTAGAACAAAAGTCTACCTTCGTAAAGCTGTTACTAATATTGATATGATTTGCTAACATATTTTTGCTGAAGAATTGTAACTCAATTGATTTTTAGTCGAAATTTATATAATCATGAATGTAAATTGAGTAAACTTTTGGTTTTTCATTTTAGGTACTTGCTATGCTTCTTTATCATGGAGTTTCTGGCAAAAATGCGATTACGTTTAAATACTGAGTTTTTAATTCTAACAGTACACGCTAAAAGTGTAAAAAATTTTTTTGCAAGGAAGCAATTAGTTTGAAGGAAATTACTTTATTTTGCTAACAGACAATAGCAAAAGAATTTATGGTGCAATTGAATAGTATTTGCCCTATCATTGATTTAATCCCTGTTTTTCTTTTTTTTTTGTCAAGACAACAAAGCCTGTAACCGAATTCTTGTTGGGATTTATCAAACGTTTCTTTAAATTTTATCTCTTAAGTTTCTTTGGTAAGACGCTTTTTACTGTAAGAAAATTATAAGATTTATATTTCCAATTTACTTCCGTTTGTCCTAAAGACTTTCTTTTTTTCCTTCGTCGTGTTTAGAACTGATTTTGAGTGTAGTAATTTTTCAAAACTCAGGTAAGTGTGCTTTTGTATCCAATTAATCAGATTTGCTTGTTTATTAGACAACCAACACTTGACTTGAAAAATGTGTATATGGGAACAAAAGTCAAAAGGAAATTCAACAATAAGAGTTTAAATATATTGGGGAGTGATTTTCAAAAGTTACAGACCTCATAAGAAGTTGCAAATTTAAACCTTTAGTTACGATGTAATTTTGCAAATTTCTTTTTTCTGGGTTGATAAATAATAAATAAATAAATAAATAACTGTTTTTAGAAATATTGATTTCTAAAAACAGTTATTTATTATCAATTTTTAGTGCAAGGGAACAGAATAAAAAATCTAACTGTCCCAGCCAGGACTAGTCTCGGTAGCGTAAATGGAAAACGCACCGGCCCGGATAGCAGGAGATCCAGGTTCGTGTCCTCTATGGGACAGTTTGATTTTTTATTCTATTCCCTTGCACTAAAAATTGTTAAAATTTACGTGGGATTAAATACCACAAAAAAAATAAGTAATTTATTTTCAAGTTTCACATTTTAAGTCGCCTCTTCAGGACATTAAATATATTACACAATTTAAAATGTTTTCAAGCAGAAATTGATAGGAAAATATAGGATAATAAACATTCTGAATATTCAACTTGGTTTAACTGTTCTTTGCTAGTTTTAGTTAGTTAGTCATTACTCATCACTATTATTGTAATTCTGTTTTGTTTTTTTGTTTTTTATTTGACTTGTAAACAAATTATTCTTTTACTTTCATACATTGAGTGGCTTTGCTTCAAATTGACGCATATCAGACAAAGAGGTTTGACATAGCTTTCTTTATAAGTTATATTATATTTTATATTAACTTTGTTTTCAGATTAGTTTTCTTGCGTTTTTGACCTTTTGCCTTCTGTTAAACAGTATATAACGAATTATTTCTTATATGAATATATTATCAAGCCAACGTTCTTTCTCAAAAATAAGTTATTCGGCGAAGTTAGGATACGATCATTATTACGTTATTATTTCAAGAACCTCCCTGTTAAAAGAGTCTTTCCTACATCGGTTCCACAAAAGGAGTTTGGAGAGTTGTCTGAACCTTCCTTCCTTACAATTCTTGGACATAACAAAGCCTTTAAGGGTTGAGAAACTCACCGTTCTATAGAATAATGACGTTACTTCTGACCGCCGCCTTTTCAAAAGAAAACTAGATCTCAGACTGTTTATTTAAGCCCATCCAAGAGAGACCACCCCGGTCCGGAGGAGTGAAACCTCCGTGCAAAAGAACCTATGTTATTTTTTTATTATTTTCTTTTTATGTGAAGGCGTGAGGAGGGGAGGAGAGGTACAGCACACAGGTATAATACAGAGCCGCCGCTGGTATAATTTCAGCTGATGTATACCTACAAACAGCTCAGCCACTGGGAAGGAGGAGAGGCAGATGATAGGCCCCATTCAGGGTTCCGGGTAGTGGCCCCGATCTCTGGGGTACCTGGATTCCCGTCAGTCATACTCCAGCTGTCTGGTTGACTCCATTAGGTGTCAATAACGACCTATTCAAGGTCTGCTTTCTGTCATTTCTACCTCCCATTTTCCCCTGAAGGCACAACTTGTGAGATGTTTGCTCAAGCTTCTGAGACTAGACCCCCTGTTACAACAATACGAAATCCGCTATAAAACGCCTTCAGTAACTAGTTTTTATGGACATTATTTTTTTAAACGTTCCTTTTTATGAAATCAAATTATTAACGTTGATATCATGGTACCATGATAAACTTTGGGAAAATTATCTTCAACTAGTCCCTAGTGCATTACGCTAAAAGATTGATCCGCAAAAAATTATTCTGTCTGACAAGCGTCAAGTTTAGCAAAGTCAGTCACGCCAGAGCTTCGAATGTATAAAAATTAAAGGAATAATTTTTTTTCAAGTAAAAAAAACAAAAACAGAATTACAATAATAGTGATGAGTAATGACTAACTAAATAAAACTAGCAAAGAACCAAGTTGAATATTCAGAATGTTTATTATCCTATATCTTCCTATCAATTTCCGCTTGAATACATTTTCTTTCTCTTCATTTGAAAATATATTTGCTGCCTCGATATAAATTTCTAAGTTCTTATTATGAAGTAATTGAACCATATCAAATAAATAAGATTTTACCAAACATATGTTCGCATTGGGTGTATTTAAGGTAGTCAAGACTTTGCTTTGTAAACATTACATAATACTTGAAAAATCTTCTAATTACCGTTGATCTTGTATAGAAGAAATTAAAAATATTGTCTATTAAAAGTGTGTGCGTGATATTATATATATATATATATATATATCTATATATATATATATATATATAT
>KZ807461.1:97450-109477 GCA_000696205.2 Oncopeltus fasciatus
TATATACGTATTTAGGTTGGCGGGGTTGGATGTAGGATCGATCACTTTTCTTCTCGAAAAACTACCCAATCGCTTATCCAAATGTGTGTGTATGAGTGCTTATAAAGCCGGTATTAATTTATAAGGTCTGAACAAGTGTCAATAAAGCCAGCAAAAAATAATTATATATATATTCCGTTTTATATTTTAGTTTGTTTTAATCGTTTTTAGAACATAAATTTTAAAATGTTTACAATTATTATACAATAATATAATTAATATTCTTTTTCTATGTTTGAGACCTAATGACTTCGAAAAGGGCTTCGAAACAAAAAGTTTTTACAACAATATTTTTTTATAATATGAATTGAATGAATGGAAGAAGGTTGGTCTCAGGTGTGATTGTATTTACTCCGGTATTGGAAATGGTGATGTGATTGTCACAATTTCGTGGTATGCCAAGAGCATGGTATACACCTCCTCCAAACTGATACTCTCACCTCCTTAAAATGGTATGTATGAAAGACTCTTTGAAAAAAGCAGGTATACCTAATGTGAAAATCGCCTGATCTATTTATTCGTGAGAGCAGTCAATCTTTTCAGTGTGCCGAGAAAAGCAACAATTTCCATAATCAATTTTAGCATAGGAAATATAGTTTAGCTTGTATTTCTGACTACTCTTATTTCAAGCTGAAAAACAGTTCAGTGAGACTTTTGGATGCATGACAGAAGTTTGTCACTCCACTGTTGGTGCCGCCTAAACTGAATAGATTACTCAGATTCATTAAATATGAACAAAAATAAGAATAAATGGCTTGTTTGCTGTTTAAAGCAGAGAATCCTACTATTTTTTTTATAACACTAACAATGAATTATTTTCAACTATTCAATTTGATAAGTTTTTAAACTGTGGTTTATAATCATTATAATATGAATTGTGGTTGTACTAAATGGTTGCGTGGGGTTTTAACCTGTATTTATCAATTTTTTGGGTGTTTAAAGTGTGTTGCAGTGATAAAAACGTTTTCTATATGTTTTTAAATTGTCTACTTCAAACCGCAAACTTTCTTTATTTGTTAAAAAACCTTCATACACGATATTCATAAGTGTTTATGAATTTATTATAGCAATATTAATATATAATATATCAAATACTATTGTGTGTATATATATATACACACATATATACAATGTAACGCATTACAACCCTTCTCCCTTCTCTCCTTCAGGGGATGAAATCATATTTTCATGTAACACATGGAGAGTTTTTTGACCGTAGATATTATTATTAGATGATTTTAGTTGGGGTTCGGTCAAGGTAGAAACTATCACTACCTTGACCGAAACCCAACTAAAATAATCTAATAATTATCATGTAACATATTTTAACATTTGTTTTAAATAATAAATTTTGGCAAGGTAATGTTCAACAATGAGTATTTAGCATTTATTACACTTTTAAAATTTAATTATAAAGTGTTTTATTTATTTTTCATCTGAATGTCTTATTATTTGAGTGAAGTTTTTAAGAACTTGGAACATGCTTGATAATTGTAGTTTATGAGTAGCAGTAGCCTGAGTAGTGGCGACTTGAGCCATGTGTTCCTCGTACCTGACATTGCCTTAGTCAAAACATCCCCCGGATAGCAAGCAACCTACCCCTTCAAGCCTTGTTTTTTGTCTACAAAGTCTGCCTGTTTTCCTGTCCTTCTAGTTCCCTGTATTTTCTTTAGGTCATTTAGAAGTATTCAACTATTTTGTGAGAGAGGATTATCAGATATTCGGTCTGGTGGATGAAGAATTAAAAACTAATTTTTAACCAAATAAGTTTTTATTTTAACCAACGTTTTGGCCCGAATTTCAGGCTTTCATCAGGGCTGAATATAAAAAAAAAACAAAACAAAAAACGTACAGGGTAATATAGAATCATGTCTATATGTCATAATCTAAGAAAAAGTATGTGTGCGTGTGTGTACATATATATAAATATATATGCACGAAAAAGAACAAAATTGAAACAAAATAGTTGAATGTGGAGGTAAGTTTGTTAGCCGTCATGTTGTATGGAGAGAGAATTATCAGGAAATCGGCATATATCACCCTATTTGTTATGTCACTCTCAAAATATTATATATCATTTTTTTTCTCTCCAATATGATCAGTATCTAGTTTTAAAGCATTTAAAATAGTCGATTATTCAAAGTTACATATTTTCATATATTTATTCTTTCTTAGATTATGACATATAGCCATGCTTCTGTATTATTTTGCATGTTTTTTTATTTTATATTCAGCCCTGATTAAGGACTGAAATTTGGGCAAAACAAAAAAATAAAACATTTTTTGGTTACAAATTAGTTTTCAATTCTTCAATTACCAAGATCGAATTCTTAATAATCCTCTCTTCATAAAACTTGACGGTTAACAAATTTACCTCCACATTCAACTATTTTCTTCAATTTTGTTCTTTCTCGTATCAAGATGTGTAATCCCAAAATTTAAAGCCTATGGGCACATAGTTTCCTCTCATAAACATTTCAACAAATTTTGAAGAAATTTAATATTTTATTTTAATTAATGCAAGGGAATAGAATAAAGAATCTAACTGTCCCAGCCAGGGCTCGAACCTTCTATTCCCTTGCTTTAATTGATTAAAATTTACGTGGGATTAAAAACCAGAAATAAAATAAATATTTATAAAAGAATATAAAAANCACACACACACACACACACACACACACACACACACACACACACACACACACACACACACACACACACACACACACACACACACACACACACACACACACACACACACACACACACACACACACACACACACACACACACACACACACACACACACACACACACACACACACACACACACACACACACACACACACACACACACACACACACACACACACACACACACACACACACACACACACACACACACACACACACACACACACACACACACACACACACACACACACACACACACACACACACACACACACACACACACACACACACACACACACACACACACACACACACACACACACACACACACACACACACACACACACACGCACGCACGCACGCACGCACGCACGCACGCACACACACACACACACACACACACACACACACACACACACACACATACTTTGGAGCGTTTTAGCTGATTTACATTTAAATGAACCTTGTTATTTGCCTTGGTACCATGTCACTTTAGAAAATTATTTTCAATTCCTTTACTTTATCTATTTGTTTGTTTGCGCTCCTTAATTGGTGACCGTAATTTGTAATGCAAAGAAACCAAATTTGTTATTTGAGTATCTTTCTAGAAAGCAGAGTGCTTTATGTCGGTGGGGGCAAAAGGGGAACATGATAAAAGAGTTAATACCTTCGTCACAGTTACAGTTAAAATATATTGTAAATGATATATGAAATTAATAATTGTATCTTAATAATTGTAATCTGTGAGTCACACCTTTTGACTAAGTGTAGCTAAATTTGGTGTTTGAACTCCTTTACTCCTTGTGTTAAGTTAGTAAGAACAGTTAATGGAGTCTTTCAGGGAAACCAAATTAAAAAATCCTTAATATTTTACTCATAATTTTTGTCATCATATAAATATTTTTATCATAACTGGTATAACATTTTGATCACCATTGAATATCATTGCTCTATTTCGTTCGCATGATCGAATTATTCCTATCTTTCGAAACGGGACATGTTAATTCTTTTTAATTTGCTCATATTGTGAGTTGTGGACTGAGTTAGGGAGGAGGAGGAGGACTAAGAGAGAGAGTTCCGAGTGGAAAAGGGAAGACAGGACTGAGAGGTGGTTTGAAAAGCTGATAACGAGTTTCGTGTTGGCTATGACATGTCGAGAGAGACACACTGGACTCCACATTAGCTGCTAGCTAGCTGTTAATCCGGGTGTGCCTCGGAAGAAAAACTAGTTAGGTCGCCGCCTTTGAAGACGTCGTGCCTGGAGCTTTTCCGCCCCAGTCCCATTAGGGCACAAAGCCACATTCACCCAACCCCCATATATGTTTATTCATATGAAATGAATCTAAAGGGAAATATAAAGAGTTTTTCACTTCGAATGAAAAGGCGTTGAAGAAAACAGAGGAAAATGAAAAGAAGTATGTTCACAGCCGGTTGATTACGTTTAAATAATTAAAAAAGTTATAGAAGGAGGGGAGAAATAAATTACACCTTAATGACTCGAGGGGCACTTTGTCCTGTCTACATCAGTACAGAACAGAGAGTTTTCTTATTTTAACCGTGTGTCAAAATCTTAGGGGTTTGCCTCCTAACTTGATTTTAATTTCCAACTCCAAAATTCTCTCTTATACTTTTGTGTGGCTGATTTTTCCTTTGCATTGAGCAATGGATTTTACCTTTCATATTCTTTTAGAAGAGTTTATTGAACTAAAGTTAAAGCTTAGTTCCTCAAGGCTCTGCGAAATTATTCCTCTGCTTCATTTTCTCTGAAATAACTTTTTTTTTGTTTGCATCCTTAAAATAATCGGCATTATTGTATTTTAATTATTAGTGTACCCGAAGAAACATTATCTAAGAAATTTTTTAATTTATCGCATTACTTATTTGTTTCTCATTCTGAAATAAAAAAAATGTGGTTTAAACAGAAAAACACTGTAATTTATCTCGACAAAATAACCAAAATCAAAAAACACTTTACATTTACTACGAGTTGATCTTGCCATTAAAAAACAAAAACAAAGCAGACTTCCCATGTTCCATGGGCGTAAATGATGTATGGCTCTTAGTTTATCCTACAAACTGATAAAGGTCATCAAGCCTAAAGGAGATTTCATAGGATCATTTTATTTGTTGTAATCTCTAAACTCCAAAACAGCTAATTAAGAAAAAAACTTGAAATGTTTTTACAAAGCCATCTAAATATTACTGAGTTTGTATTAAAATCGCAAATAGGGATATAGTTATTGATTCTCATATGACCATTGTCACTCAAGGATAAACTGAATTGTTAAATCATAGTCCTCAGGCCTAAGTGGTAGTAGTTGAGTTGTCTGATATATCTCCTCTTAGAAGTACGTACTAATTTTCATTAGATAATTCGTTTCTTAAAGGCAGAACGTTTCGGTACTAATAGGAGGGAGAGGGAGAGGTATGAAATAAAATATATTATTTATGGGGATTTCACCGGTCTGGGTGAGCCCGCAGTTCTCCTGCACTGGCGGGGAAATTCACACCTTCCAAAGTCAAGTGAAATTTATAGTGATGTTATCAGATATGACAGAAGAGCCAGCGCGTGCTCTGAAAGGGACCGAGCCAGGGAGTTGAGTGGCACAGAGACTTTGCTATGAGGGGGCGCAGAATATATTCATATGTAGCGGCTCTCCTGAATACCACAAGCTGTAACCTTCCAGAAAGGAAACCGCTAGGGCGTACCAATAAACACATGCAGTAACCATATATACTCATCTTCTGTAATTGGGGGATTTCAATCCCTTCTTAAGACTTGTTTGTTGTGTCGTAACATTTAGTTGAAATATTATGTTTATAACAGTTAATTTATTAAATGATTATAATCTTAAGGTTGATCACAGCCAAAGAGACATTCCCTCTGCCATTCTTATAATTATTTGAAGTTTTTGCGTATACACTTTTCAAGTAGAAAATGAAACTTTTTTCCAATGCAAGGAAATAGAATTTAAAAAATCTTACTACCTCAGTCGGGAGATCAGATCCGAGTTCGAGTCCCGGCTGAGGTAGTTAGATTTTTTTATTCTATTCCTTGCATTTATTGTATAAAATTAATGTGGGATTAAATACCACAACAAATGCAATATTTCAAAAGAGAAATAAAAGCAAAAAAATGATAGTCTAATAAATAGCTGACAATGTTAGCTTCTCCGAGCATAGGACGATATATTCGTCTAACTCGGGGGTTTAGACTCCTAGTAAAGTGCGGGTAATATAATGAACCATCTAGCTAGCCCCGGTGGTGTAATCAGTAACATGCTAGCCCAGAAAGCAGGAGATCCGGGTTCGAGTACCGGCTGAGGTAGTAAGATATTTTTATTCTATTCTCTTGCATTTATTGTATAAAATTGATGTGGGAGTAGGCACCACTAACAAATGCAATATTTAAAAAGAAAAATGAATTAATTTGATGTGAATGTATTCGTCACATTCATTTCATAATATCGTTCTTAAAAAATACGTAACATGCTCATATAAGCAAGAGAACAAAATAAAAACTCTCAGTACAGTGTTTAAAAAAATATATATTTCATTAAAACTGAATGTAACTAAAATGCGTTGAAGTATATGGTGCAAAATGGCGGCATTTATATAGATTATAGTAAATAAGTAAATAACTCAGTCATTACTTTTGTAAGCTGGTCATTCATTGTCGCTTTTTTAAAAGTTTTGAATGAAGGGGAAAATTACAAAAAAAAAAAAAGAAGAAAAAAAATAGTGTTTTGTGCATACTAATCAAGGACAACCGGTCTCAGGTTTATCAGACTTCCAGGTCGCTTGTAAATTCCCTGCTCCCTAGAACCGCTTTTTGTTGCAACTTCAACCACTGTGACTTTACTTTTTCCTTCAGTTCTAGACATTTCGTCTGCTACTTCTCCTTTTTTGCTATATTTCTTTACATTTCGTCTGTTACTATATTTCGGTTCATTTACAAAACTACTACAATTTTGTACATTTCGTCTGCTTCTATATTTCGGTAAATTTGCAAAGCTACATTTCGACATTTTCGTCTGCTACTATATTTCTGAATGTAATTGATCACATTTACTAGTATATTTAACAGCTAAAAGAACTGACAAATCAAGGCAATTTAGAGGAGGGCCATAGGATTGTTTGCGATAGTCTTACGACTTGTTCTGACTCACTCAGGGCAAAACTAATGGAGAATGACAGGAGAGGGTCTGAGACTGAAGGCAATCGGACGACGGCAGAGGGTCAGGGGCGGTTTTGACGCCTCGAGTATGGGCTCCGAGAGCAAGACGAAAGAGCCTCTCAAGATTAGAGTATAGTAGAGCGAGACAGGAGCGGATGTCAGCTCTCACCTCCTAAGTCTCTAGGGACCTGTCCCCACTCCGTTCACACATATTTTTCACCTGCGAATACTTCGGGAAGACAAGTCTTTTACCCTCGGCGAAATACTTCACTTCTTACTGACTTTCAGCTTTCATCAACTAAAAGATAACAAATTTTGCCGCTTTTCCATTCAATGATTTGTATTGGATATTTATTTAATACAGATCGGATTATAAAACTAATAAACAGTTTGAAATTATGCCTAAATATGTAAAGCATAACCATACATAACAACATATATATTAGATAACCATATATATCAAAATGTTTTACATAATATTTTATTGCAACAATTACTATTTTTAAATGTTTATCTTTAAGTTATAATTACATTTTTACTAATACTATAAGAGAATAATTTTATATGCCATATCATTTATAATTAAATGCATCCAGGCTGTGGTGGCATCTTCACCGAGGATGGGTGTTCTCATCCACATGCTTAGCACCGGTAGGTATAGTAGCAATCCCATTGGCCCTGCAGCTGAAACAGGGAGGTTTGGTACGATTATTCAAACTTCTGCCTGGAACCCCCTGCTATAGTAACAATTTCACCGGTGATGAGGTGTTCTCATCCACATGCTTGGCTCCGGTAGGTATAGTAAGTAGTATTCTCACTAGTTTGGTATAATGGAAAGAATAGTTCCTTAATTAATTTCGGCTGTGGTGATGATCTCACCGATGGTGTGGTAACAATCTTACTTATGTTCTCATTTATTCCTTACATAAATTTATGTATCCGTGAACATTTAATATTTTAGTCCTGTAACAGGCATTAAATATTATACGGGAAATATTGCTGTTGAGTTTTGCACTATTTTTTATGACAAACTCAAATGAAGCACTAAAACCTGAATGAAAGTCAGTTAACCTGATTCTACAATCAGATAATCTTCTCCTAACGTTATGATAGAAGTGAAGATTGCTGTAAGGTAAGACAAAAAACCATTTAATTTCGAAACATAGTTTGTTTCCCGCCACATTGCTCGAAACCCAACTTACTTTTCAATTGAACGTTATACTATATGTTTTCCTTATTATAATTTATTAACAATACTGTTATATGTGATATTTATAACAAAGGATCAGGCTTTATTACAATCGATAGTGAGACATCCTCTGTGTTGCAAATGTTACAATGGTTGTAAAAACAACTCACTCAGGGCAAAACTAATGGAAAATGACAGGAGAGGGTCTGAGACTGAAGGCAATCGGACGACGGCAGAGGGTCAGGGGCGGTTTTGACGCCTCGAGTATGGACTCCGAGAGCAAGACGAAAGAGCCTCTCAAGATTAGAGTATAGTAGAGCGAGACCTACCTGTTCCCAACCTCATCTCGTTCTTCTAGCCTGGCTCTCTACTAATTCCATATTTAAAGTATGTATATATATATAATGGGGATTTTTTTACATATAAATAAAATAATTAATTTTATAACAAGATCTTCGTGTATATGTATATACTATGTGTAATATATAAATGCATATATTTTGGGACATAATGAAAACGTTCACTGACTTTTTATTTACTAATGAAAACATTTTATTTATTTACTTATTCTTTATACATAGAAAACTTATAAGGAAAGGGTCAAACTGAAGTGTTTCCTTAGCTGAGAATAATACACATTAAATTGTGTTAGATTGTCGCTCAATCTTTTTTTCCTTTTTCCAGGAAATATTTTAATTAAACAATTTATTTTAATTTTACCTTCCCTTTACATATATTGCCAAATGTAACTCAAAATGAATATAAATAGTCACCCCCTTTTAATTTTTCTGTTCTACGCATGTGTATGAATAAATGTGGAAAATATAATACATACTAAGTTCTAGGTTAAATGTTTTGATTTTGATTTTAAGCAAAGGTCTAATTTATGACTCTTAATCTTTTCTTATTACTCTTAAAAATCAAATTTCAAAATAATAAATAAAATGGGTGGGGAATTAAAATCCAAGAGTTAAGGGAAAGAGAAGATTGAATTTAATTTATTCACGGCTCATATATCAAAATCAGGCAGGCAGGACTCGTAGAGCTGGAAATATTAAAACCCTTATTTCTACCAATTCATTCATCAGATCTCGACTTTCTTTTCTTTTTTTCTTATATTTTTTTTCCCCTCGACCTGGCAAACTCTAGCTTTCTGATAATCCTCACCCACACTTACTTATGCATATAAAGCTCAGTGAATAAATCCGTTTCCTAAATTTGTTTTTTAAAGAAGATAACGTACTGGACTTATTAAATTAAACATAGATTTATTGAATATATTTTATACAATGAGGTATAAGCCTCTGTTGATTTTCTATTTTTAAGTTAGCCATTAGCCTCAGCATATATTATGAACTATTAAATGTCCTTTAAAAGATCTTTCAGACCATAAGACCTTTATTTGCAGACAAAAGTAAACAAAAAAATATGTAATGCAGTTACCTCTACATTATGTGATTAAATTTATAAATTAAATATGGTGTGGGAAAAAGTAAAACCTTTCAAATAAAAATTGCATCATACTGGCTACGCCATCATGGACAGTGTTCTAAATCTTGTGAATTAAATTATTACATTATTTAGATTAAGTAAGCATATGATGTAAGTTGGTTTAATCTGATTTCCCATAATCACAATTTTGTATTCTCAATTCGTGGGTTTTTAACGAAGGACATCTTCGTCTTTGCCAGATAGCTCCGAGGTTAAACATATCGACAAGGCTGTTGATATTAGGTTATGTAGTTGATGAATTGACGGAAAACAAACATTTAATTGCCCTCATGAATATTGTGATTGTTCCGAGGAAGGGTGAACGTTATGAAATACTGCACTCAAGCCAGACAACCACTTTAGGGTGTTGCCTTGATTCGTTCTGAAGCCTTTAGGGATGAAATTAGTAATACTTGATAGATAAATAGGAATTAGGGCCTTGATTAAATGTGCCAAAGTACTAAGTAAACAGCACTGATTTCTATAAAAAAAATAGTTTTTATTGAAATTGTCATAATAGTCGCTAAAATACTTAATAATGTATAATAATTGTTAAAAACCCACGAACTGAGAATACAAAATAATCTTTCCACCTATTTTATTTGAACTGTGCAAGTTAAAGGAATTTCTCCTAATAAATATAAGAATATTTTTATTTTTGCAATTTCATCTATAGTTAATTCTTCATTACAAATTCCATTTTTAATGTAAAAGAAATCCCTAATTGGCAATAAAAATTATATACTGATATTCATTGAGTTATTCATTACTAATTTAAATTTATATTTGATAATGTGATAGCTATTGTGTTTAAAATTATTTGATAACTGAATAATTATCTGTTAAATAAAAAACAGTTTTGAGTAATTATTATAATAGACCCTTTCCGCTTAAATGCAGAATTACATCACAATACATTAATTTCGTAATCATATTTTGATTTTTCCTTAAACTGCCAGGTTCGAAATAATCTGCTTTTTGAGACTTTTTAAATAAGTTTAATGGGTTGAAAATTATTTTATTCACATTTGGTATGCAGATTAACTTTCACTTCTCCTGGTGAACTTTCTATATTAGTGATAATGTGTGTCTAGACAATGCTTTAAATTATTAATTATACTCCAAGTTTTATTGTATTACAAAATGAAATGTGACAGCTGGAGCACATCTATTAAATAGTTGAGTGTAATTTTAATCACCCTTCTATTGTGTCAATTTTGTTAAGTAGCTTTAAAATCTTTCATTTATTTTGCAGTTTGGTATACTCGGTTTCTATTTAGTATTGGTGCAAATAAAGTGCGAAAACTAGTTTCGACCGAACTTTAGAATTAAAGTTAATTCTTACATTTAATTCAGACGAATTTACACATTATTCAATTTATCTTTTGCTTTTGTATATAAATGCTGTATGAGCAATGACCATATATATTTGTATAATAAGAACAGGAGAAAAAAATATATATATACATGTATATACATGCCAAATTTATAAAATCTAATATATATTAGATTAAGTAATAAATATATAAACTTTTATTACATTGTTTTAATTTCACTGATTTAATTCACTGATAAATATAAAATTATCATTACTGTAGGAATAAGTCTTCAATGGCTCTATTCCTCATTCTAACGGCGAGTGCATTCCACAGAAATTCATGAAAATATTAAAAAACATATGAATTTCATTAACAATTTCTATTTCTATTTTATTTTAGAACATATTTTATAAAAAATTAATCATGAATAGATAAGTTTATTTTCAATAAAATATTTTAAATTATTTTAAAATTATTTCGAATATTTAAACAAATATGTATATATACAAATGTTATAAAATTTATATTTTTACTTCCTTAACTTTCAATTTTTAAACTTTAAAAAAATACTTTGAATTAAAAAAATTTCAAATTTTACGTACATGAAATACCACTCCACGTCCAAAGAACGTCAGATATATATAAGCCGCATGCCGCCAGGTAAAATTTTAAAATGTTAGAAATGTCCCGGAGTTTAATCTTTTTAATAAGTATTTTCTTATCTTATTTTGCGAATCCCGAAGAAATTTAGTTGTTAATATTGTTCTCATGACCAATTTTTGAAACTATATTAGGGATATTTTCTCCAATACTACCTACAAGAGAAGAAATGTGTGTGTTTTTTGCGCAGGTGCAGGTGAATTTGTGCGTCTCTCAGAGCTCTATAGGCTTCTTTTTCGCCTATAAGAAAAAATAAATTTTTCTAAAACGATATTTGACATGTCGCTTTAAAAACCGAAACGAAAGGCTAAGCTGATTAATGGCAGAAATCGAGTGGGTGGAGGTTACAGTAGGCCGAAATTTTAAATCCTAATGTATTCCTCATTATTATGTACCAAGAATGCATAAACATAACAATTTGAAATTTAATTTTCTAAAATTTATTTTCTATAGCATTA
>KZ807461.1:113048-136086 GCA_000696205.2 Oncopeltus fasciatus
CTACTACTACTACTACTACTTTAATATAATGCATTAAAGGGTATTTATAGGGCGTAATAACCTAGAAGTTGATTGCCCTTCAATGATCTACTACTACTACTACTACTTTAATATAATGCATTAAAGGGTATTTATAGGGCGTAATAACCTAGAAGTTGATTGCCCTTCAATGATCTACTACTACTACTACTACTTTAATATAATGCATTAAAGGGTATTTATAGGGCGTAATAACCTAGAAGTTGATTGCCCTTCAATGATCTACTACTACTACTACTGTTTGGCTCGGAAACCAAACTGGTGTTTTGGAATTCTAAATTGAAATTAAATAATCGTTAATCGTTTTTAATTAGTTAGTTATTATTTGAATTAAGTAGAATAATCAATGCACTTTATGGGGAAATAAAACAATTTCCCAAATTTTTGCTATTGTTTCAAAACAAAATTGTAGTATTTCGTTTGAGTTTATTGTCTGAGGAGAAATTAGTTTGTGTCTTGCTAAGGATGTTTTAAAGGAAACCATCCATGTGCAAATAGACTCTATTAGTCTGGTCTGAAGATATAGCACCTAATATCTAATATGGGCGACTCTTGGGTGACACAAGTCAAGAAAGGATTTGAAATCTGCTGGGCTAACACCAGTCAGAATCTCGTCATCATTATTTATGTCAGAAGTTTCAAATAATAATCCAAATATATTTACGAAAATTTCAGGAATATATTTTATTTTACTTTCTTCCTATTAAATAAATAATAATGCCTATTAAGCATAACTTAAATACCATTAATTCAATAATTAACCCCCCTCCCACTTAATGTAGTCTGGCTCAAAAACTATAATAACAAAAGTGGAAGATATTCTTACGACTTGCTAACGTGTTAATTCATTTTTAATGCATGAGTAAGCCAAACATTTAAATAATTTGACATAAATAATGTGCTTTTAACTGCTATAGTGTGATAAAATAGCAAGAGTCAAATTAAAAAAAGGAATTAATTATTTTTAATATTTTTTAGAACTACAGCTGAAGAAGTATATGTTTTGAGTATACTTAGTGTGAAATGGTAATGCAGCAGAAACTGTACGAAATTTCCTGAATTTACTTAAGAAATCCTACATTATCACCCAAAATTATGATGAACATTAAAAACTTTCTTTGAGATAATTCAATAAGAATTAAATTTAATTCATATATAATAATACCTGAATTTCGGAGTTGAACTTGAATATATACATATATTGATAATTAAATATCTTTCCAGTATCTGCTACTTTTATTCTCTGAACTCATTTCTGACCTGAACTGTTAACTATTATTTGGATACTTGTCGTTAAAGCATACGAATAGAATCACGTTTACAACAAAATGCATTCAGATTAATTATAGGAAATGGTGTTGAAGTAGGAAATGATCCTGAATCTATTAACTTCTGGAAGACCCATTATGACTAAATATATATTATTACTTGAGGAATATGTAGGAAGAGGTTGGGAGCATTAATGACTTTAGAAGCTCGCGAGATAAACAGGACGGCCAAGAATTGTAGACAGTTAATTAACAGATTCCTCCTCATGGTTACCTAAGAGGAACCGTTGTAATTAAATTGATAGTGTGCTTACCCAACGTCTTCTGAAGTCTGTCTCGCCATTTTCAGGCAGGAATTCCTCATCCCCTTTTGTCTTGTACCTTATAAATCCCATCCTTCTCTGATAATGCCATAATGAACAATAATACAGCTTATTCAAACTGCTTTGTACTCAAAGTTCGTTTAAATAACTTTTTTTTAAGCGATTCATAAAAACAATTATTCGGCACACCTTTGCATGATCAGTGTCCGAGACAGTTTCAGAAATCATTTAAGAATATTATGCTTAGTTGTTTACTTATTTTTCAAATAAGTGTTAGTGTCCCTTTTAACCGCATGGGTCATGATGGGGGAGGCTATCTACAGGTTTCCATCCCATCCTAAACATAAGCTTTTATTAATCGATAAATCTCAACAAATACTACTAGAAAATAAACAGACAACTGAAGACAGCTTCAGGTTATTACTTCTATGTACCACTTCTCTAAACTAAGTTCCGTAATATATTTAATGTGTTTAAATGCAGACAGAACTGTAAACTGTGGGAGTACTGCCACAGGTACAGGTAGGAACTGTGAGGCAAAAGGGGATATTTGTCAGAGACTTGTGTGTCAGAGCAATCCTCATCTCTCACAATTACGGTACTTATGTAAGTCGTGGAAAGATCACAGACGGATATATTGTTTAGAGAATAGCCTTCAGAAGTATTTCATGCCATTCATATTAATGTATCTTCTGGATAAATTCTATTCTAAACGGCATGTTATATTTTATGTTTCATGGTAAAAGAAGACGGCGGAAATGCTCCGATTTAACCATCTTTATTAAAGTAGAAATACTACAGAGAAAAGATTTACAGTTTTATTAAAATTTGATTTTTCGAATATTTATTAATGAATAATTATAATTTCAACTTTGTTTTTGTATAACCATCCTTAAACAATCTTCATCTTTCTGAAAAAAAAAGTAAGTATTTTAATGGTTTATTTAATATTTTTATAAAAATATCATAAAGTTTAAGTAGTTACTGGCTTCATTTGAATGGATTTTCTCCGAATGAGGAGGAAAGATATATCTAGTGAGGAAAGGAAATATTTTCCCCATATCACAACAACATTTCTCGTTGAGGAGCACAAGAAAGAAGAGCTCTCCCGCTAAAACAAGAACGAAGAAAGAAATTTTTCTTTTCACCTGCAAAATGAAGTAAATAAAAAGTGAAATTATACATTGATATGATGTTTTTGAAAAAGATTACACAATTTTACTATAAATATAGTTAAAATACTAAATATTAACATGGTTGGCTTTCATTTTTCAATAACTTCTCTATTTTAATGAGATACTGCACTTCATTTCGCAATTAAAATGAAAATTGAAGAAAGAAGACACCCTAAAAAAAAGAAGACTATAATAAAAATAAAATTTTGTTCCTTTATAACGAACCAAATATATAGTAATTGAATTATTTTTATTATAGAATATATACAGTTTTCTTAATCAAAAAGAGTAATTTGTCTCCACTCCTACCTCATTGGAATGTTAAAAGTCCTAAATGAAGTCAGTACCTCTTTTCATAGGAAATTAGTACCTCTTACCATCCCGTTCTTGGTAATAATTTATTTTCTATAGCCCATGTTTCTCAGTAGTTTATCTTGGTAATACCTGAGTCTTCATTCGCACTTTGAAAATTGTGTAATCTTTTTAAATGCGAGTTCTATAGTCTTTGTCTCTCAGTAGTTACGAATGAAGCAACAGCTTATCTTGATAATACCTGAGTCTTCATTCGCACTTGGAAAATAGTGAAATCTTTTTAAATGCGAGTTCTATAGTCTTTGTCTCTCAGTAGTTACGAATGAAGCAACAGCTTATCTTGATAATACCTGAGTCTTCATTCGCACTTTGAACATAGTGTAATCTTTTTAAATTTGCATCAATGATCTTTTAAATAATTTTTATAAATTAATCAAGTGATAAGTTTCTAGTCAATAAAAGGCGTTTATTATTAAATGTTTATCAAATTATTCCTTATTTTATCACATAAATTTTACATTGGTTAGAAAATATTTAATGTACATGTTTTATTCTCTCCCTAAAAATTTAATTGAACATATAAAGTTTGATTTATAATAAGTTTACAGGTTTACGGATATTCTGCGGGTTCCTTGACTAGTCATGCTGTAGTAATATGATGACAGTGATATGATCAGGATTTCAAGCTGAGTAACAAGTTTGGTGAAAAGATATGAGGAAGTAATGGATTTTGCTCTGAGTGAGTTCTGTCCTTTTAATCATACCATATTGTAACAACATGGATATGTTATAATGGGATATATTGATAATCAAAGATTTACAAAGAACTTCCTGAAAAAACAGGCTAACGGCTTTTATTGATCGCAGCTTTTGATAGTCCTCATCTGTCCACACAATTTAGAGATGGCATTAAATATTTTTTCATCATTGATATTTAAAATGTTTGAGGAATAAATTAGGGCGATTATATAAACCTTACTGACCACAGATCAAAGTTATATTCAAGCGCAAAGCAAGCGACCTCCAGTTGAGAAAGAGTGTTACTAGACGAAAATACTATATTCATGACAGCACAAACTGAAATTGTTCCACAACGATTAATAATTTAATTAACAGTAATTAATAAGTTAATTTTCTAACTTATTAATAATGTATTCTAAAATGCATTTTCAATAATATTGTTTATTATAAAAAATAAATTAAAAAAAGCTTATTATTATTATGTTAATTTATGTCTTTGAAGTAAACACTAAGGGAGCCAAATATAGTGGGGCAAATACCAATCTCGATAAGTATTAGTGTCTCTATAGATATTTTAAAAACGTAATTCTTAATAGAGCTTTTTTAGTTAAGACGTTTTTTCTGATGGAATCTGTTCAAGACCTAAGGCTAGGTGACCCTAGAGGCATAATTATTGTTAAGTTGGAGGTATAGGGGGATATTTGCTATTCTCCGACTTCGTATCTCTGACAAAGAAGGTCGTTGTCAAGAGTGGTATGGAAGTACTGATGTTCCTTTAGTGATATGCCACCTCAAAGTCATCTTCAGGCATCATCACCATAAACATCAGTGTCGATGAGTAGAATGCACCTTTAAAAAAGAACTTGTGTGTTTTCAATTATATACACAAAAACCAAATTGCTTTCTCTTATTTTCCTCCATTTCTGAAATTAAATCTGGCAGCTTATATTCTTTTTTTTAATTTTCCGAATTGAAGAAATATATTTGGGAAGGTATACAGAAGGAATTAATATACACTTACTTAAATTGCGAACGAATATTTTATTATGGAGATTGCTTTTCACTGAAAGTCAAATAAAACAAGAGTACTTCAGTTTTATACAAATGTAATTAGTAAAGTAAAAATTTGTAAAAGAAAAAAAAATTTAACTGGAGTTATATAAATCGATCAATGCCCACAAATGACACCTTTCACTTTTGAGTACTCTTCCTTAGACTTCCTGAACTAAGTAATTTTCGTGGCTCAAAGGATCCATCTTAGTCCACTAGAGTCGTTGAAGTTCGGCACTTGCCAACCACTTATGTCCAATTACAAACTATCTTTTAAATAAATGCCAGATGACTCCTCCTCTACTTGCTTAAAAAGTTTAAGGTTGTTCAAACCTAGAATACAAATCAAGTTAATTTCAAATTAGATGTTTCATTTATATATTTAATAAGAACTACTTGATTTATTCTTCTCAAACAGCATTGTTCTAAGGTGAAGATGGTTCTTATACGCCTACAATCAAAGCCTTGGTGCGCACTTGAAACCGTAGTACCAATGTTGGAATTATACGCGATAAAGCCTTTAATTTATAAAATCATTACTGAAAATGTTAACAAGATTTTGCATACATATAGAAAATAAAAAAAATTCAACATTTTCTGATCGATTTGTTTTTTATGAGTCATTTTAGCAAACTTGTCATAGAATAATTTTTAGTGTGTGATCAATATGACCTTTAATTGAGAAAAAAAAATTAAAAATTATTAAATAGGGAGTTGGGGTCGGATCTTTGAAATGGGAATTGGAAATTTTCATTAAAAAATAAACAAAGTTATTTCGAAACGTAATTTATTATTATTTTTGGCTGACATTTCGGCTTGCGTTACTAGCCACCATTAGAGTTACTATGAAGATAAAACCCCTTTTATCTTCATAGTAACTCTAATGGTAGTTGTTAACTAAAAAATGTGAAAATTGTAGAGGAAGTCAGGAACTACAATAACCTAAGTGAATTGCAAATATAAGTAGAAAATTTGTAAGAGTGTGTATGTTTTTGCACGCAATAGAGGATTGAGGATTACTACAGACAGTAATTCAGATTTAAGTTTAATTCGTTAACCCACCTATTAGAACAAACTAATTTTCTATTGTAGTAAAAAATATTTTAATTCTTGTCTTGATATCTCTTGTCTTAAGTGACATATTCTGAAAGAGAAAAAATGTGATTTTGTCTATCTTCCGAATTCAAGATATGTAAAGTATACAATTATTAGTCGTAAATGTATTTTAAATTATCAAAATTTTTCTTTTTCTTCTAAAAACGATTTCTGTCTTTAGGGCGATAGGAAAATGTTTTTTAGATTTAAATTTATTTTTAATTAACCTAGTAGCGTAGTCATCACGTAATAAATTTATTTTGATATTTTATATCTTTGCTTCTGCGATTGTGGAGAAGGCAGCACATCGGGCGCCAGAAGTCTATTACTTAGGAACGTCACATGTCAAGGGCTTACATGTCAAGTGGTTTCAGTGCATGTTCATGTCACAAGGCGCAATAAAAGACCCTCTTCTGTTTTACGTCTTCCGTACTGGGCTTTTTTCTTCTCTGTGTGTGCATCAGATGCTTGGAAGAAGCCATTAACTGTTCAAGCTATACTTTTCTACGTGATTGAACAATGCATTTGCTCAATATAGTGGGTCATCTTTTATCTAACATATAACGTGGATTGGTTAATAAAATCTCATTTAAATTTGTAAACTGTAACTTCAATGAAAAATAACATGAATTCAACTATTTTGGATATAAGATTTTTTAAAGACCTTTTTTAATACAAGTGCATCAATTTACTAATGACTGTATAGCATTATTGTAGCTATTATATTATTATTATATTGTTATATTATTACTAGGAAGTTATTGTTTAGAATCATTACTAAGAACACATTTTTTTTCTAATTGAAACAACAATAAAAGTTTTTCATAGAAGCCTCTATATATTTTTCTTTGCATTAAAGGCTACCCTATGAATAACTGTTAAACTCAATAAACGAATATTTTTTTAAATAATGAGTTTGCGTATATAATTGACAAAAACAACCTTACATACCTATGATCGACTCTTGTTTGATTACGACAGTGTAAATTCCGCGGAATCTGTTCTTTTGTTTTAGAAAACCGTGGGATGGGGTGAAGGGCTTCTCGGCCACCCTTGAAGAAAGTTTTTCAATTTTCTTCAAAGAGCATGAAGGGATCATTGGAGACGAAAAAACAAAAGAAAAAAAAAACGGTCAAAATGCTGGGCATTGACGTAACAAGAGGGGAAATCGTCTCAGAATCGTTGATTCTTCTGTTTATCCTGATTGTTGCAATGAACAACACAATAAACTTCTATATGGAAATGTTTAATTTTGTTTTAAATATTGTAATACATTTAGTAAGGAATGTTATTGAATTCCATTAGCTAAATTTGAGTAATCGAATGATTTAACGAGAAATGTTTTATCATGTCTGCTGAGACTCATATGGTTAATACTAACTAAATGAGGAATTATATAGATTCAATTCACAAAGCAAAAGTTTTTATTAACGTTACTAAATAAAGAAGTAAGTATATTAAGTCAAACAACTGATATACACCCCTAAAGCCATTAAATTTGCACTTTAATATTATATATATTTAANCGCGAAGATACATATATATATAACGGATATATACCTCTATAGCCAATATTTATGATGTTGACATAGTTTTGTAAATAGAGATTAACATAAATTTAAATAGAAATGAAGTTTTATTCTATTCTGAACCCTTTTAGTAATAAAAAAAAAATACTAAATGCTTGAGTAAATCTTTTATTTTTGATGCGGGGGAGGATTCTACAGCAAATTTTTAAACGCCCTAAACGGGCACAGCTTCCAGTCACGTATTTTCAGCATTCCGTCCAAGTTAAGGACAGACACAGAGGAATTTCTGTAGTCTTTTGAAGCCCCTACCTGGGCATTTTCATCAAATTAAAAGCCTCGCTCTAACAAATCATCTCAAACACAAAATGAGAGTTTTCTCTCAGCTTACTGAGGGGTTGTGTGCTGCTGATGATAATAGTCAAGGAGGATTGGTTTTGGGGGTGATGGGGATGATATAAATCGAATAGGCATGCTTTTTTTTCAACTTATTTAAAGACTAACTTAAGGGTGACACTAATATTCTTTTTTTTTTTAATTTTAGTTACAACTGTGTTTGTTAAATTGGTAGATTTCGGTATGTGATGTATATTTAAAATAATAGATAGAAAATTAATCGTACAATTTAAAAAAAATACATTTCTCCTCTATAACATTTTTAAGAGAGGGGATATAAAAGCAGGAGTGTTTCATCTAGGAATTTAGGGTAAGAGCCTGCCATGTTTCTTCCAGCCGTATAAAAATTAAGACAAATTCTTTTGGTAGACGCAAAATAATTGATATGTTTTGACATCGTCCATTCTTCTGTTCGAGGTTCGAGTCCTAGCTAGGACAGATAGATTTTTTATTCTATTCCCTCGCATTAATTGTTTAATATTTATTAATGGGTATTCGTTCAACATAGACTCCTGATGAAATCTCCAGCATGAGGTGAATGTTAGTCGAAATAGTATAGTGTGAATTACCATGCTGGGACGAAATGTTTAGAAGACATAAAGCCAAAAACTAACGAATCTAACTTATTCATTTATTATATCCCCATTTCTTCCATTAAGGGAAGACTAAAATAAATTATTTTTAGGCCCAGCAACCTAATGAAGCCGACCTCCCTGCCTTGGCTAGTTGGTTGAGAAGACATCCCACTCAGAACCTAAATCATTGCACTTATTGATTTTCTGCCCACTATTCTATATTTAAATTAACATGGACTCAGAACTAAAGCTAGTAACAAGTTCTTCATCAGGTGGCCTGATAAAGACCGTCCCCACTACCCGAGAGCCAGTCTCAGTCAGGAATTAGCCTATCTTTCTTCTAGATTGTTGGTTTTGTCAAAGGAATACTACCATAAACTCCTATTGCATGCTAGAACACTAGCTCTAGTCGGAGAGACCAAGTGAAATGCTCTCTTCTCTAACATAGAAAAGTATGCAACAATTACGTAACATTAGACTCAAACTACGAATAGGAATAATAACATTTGCGACCTAAAATAGAAGCATAAGGATTCGATGTAGAGTTTATGCAGAGGGTCTTAGTGTTCTTAGTGTATGTGAATTCATTTAGACAAAAGTTCACCAATACCCTATCGCATGGAGAATAAAAACGTTTAAAACGAGATGTACACAAATTTTGCAATTATATTGTTTTAAAAAGTGTAAAAAAGAGTAGGAAAAGTGAGATAATTAAGTGTTCTTTCTCAGAGTCCTAGTTATGCTCCAAATGATAAATGGTTTCAGCAATTAACAGTGAAATTGAGAATCTCTTGAGGAATCTTGAAAAAGCCTCTCTCATAGAAGGGAGTTCGGCAGTTATTTCTTAGGAGTACTTTACACTAATCACACTATCGATTGAGCTGCAGTCATCAATATTTTTCATGTATAAGAGAGTACAACCAAGGGTTGGTTCGCTCTCCTTCACACTAAACTTTTCAGGATGCAATATTTAAGTATTTTTGTCACTGAAAAACTGTAAATAATGCTCAGTGGAAAGTCCTTGTAGTTTCAGTAAACATATTTATTTTACAACTTGAGAAAGTAATATATTTTTTTCTTTTAAAAAATTTATTTCGTTACTGGACCTTGTTGGAGTCCGTTATAGCAAATTCCACGGAACTGAAGTTGTTGAGTTTCTTATCACGACAAACTTTTCCAAATTTTCTCTTATCTTTCCTTCTAAACACATAAAATGAAAGTTACTAATGTGTGAGTAATATAATCGAAAGTCTAAGTTTATATAAAATATATCCATACAATTTGTGCTCTAAGTGGTGCTCTACAGGCCAAAGCTTTCAGTTTTTCTGAATAAAATTCACAAAAACATGTAATCATTAAGTGCAAAACGAAACGCTATGTTCGTTATTCAACAATATTGGACAAATAAGAGTGGGGGATTAAAATTAAAATGAGTTTTCTCGACGTAGCGGGCGTAATATTTAGTTTAGATTAATAAAATTCAACACATACTTGGTTTCTTTTCGATAAATATTTCGGGAGTTACATTGCGAAATTAAGCAATTAGGGTTACCAGAATAGTAAATATTTAATTTTACGGCCTAGAAGCTGTAACTTGTTCTTTATACAGTTTCTTCCTCAGTTTTTTCAGAATAATATGAGTAGGGGGTCACCTGAAATGTCAAGTGAAAGTTAGAAAAATCTTTTCGTAGTAGAGGCCGTAATGATATGTTTAGAACAATGAAGCTTAACACAGATTTTTCTATTGATTAAATATATACTTTATAAGTTTGGGGAACAACTCAATATGGAAAGTTAAAATGTAAATTTCAGCGTTACTGAGTAATTCTCTTAGTTTACTTAGCACATTTATTTTTAGCTCAAATTTTGTATAATATTTATGTTTTCAGAATTCAAAATTACTTCCCAAAATTTGTAAAGAATTGAATTAAGATGTATGTACCAATTTTGGTAACCTGATATAAGTATTTGTAAAGAAGTTGGTGATTCAGACCCACCTGGAGCTAAGTAGATTTCCCATGCTTCATTAAAGATTGATACAGGTAAAACTAGATAAGAGACTTGACTGGAGAATGCGTAGGGTTTAGATCGCTAAGGCTTGGGAGTTGGGGAAGCCCTCAACATTCCTTGTTCTACTCTTATATGCAATTTTCTTAAAAATATTGTAGAATATTAATTTTTTGAAAGTCACAGTTTGCTACTATTATTTTCTATTGGTTTTCTCAGAACTCTAACAATTTTTATTATTAATTTTTCAATCTAGACTATGTCCTTCCCCGACCAATTTCACCCATTAACAAACCCATCCAATGGCTTACAAAAGGAAACTTTAAAACCGATAAATTGCATATCTAAATTATAAATTGGGGACGAGTACTGACAAATTTCTGTAATTGTTTGGTAATTTTTTTTCTTGCAGGTAACGTGTATAAATTAATTTACTTACGAAAAATGAGCTAACATCGGCCTATGTTTAAGTAGAACTCATATAGTACAATTGACAACAAATGTTTACCTATTTATAGGCTTTATGAATAGTTAGTTTTCTATTTACCCAAGTAATAGTAATTTTTCTATTGCTACTTAGGTTGCCGAGTTACATGAACATATAAAAACATTGATACATGTTTTCATAATCGTCTTTCCTTTTTTTACCTTTAAGTACAATTTTTTCTGTAAAACTCCCATATTATTTTCTGCAGGGATATATAAGGACAAGGTAAGCGACTGACTTCATGAGGACTTCTATGCTATGTTGTAGACAAATGAAGGGATTGTCTAACAAGTAAATAATGGCTGTGGAGGGTTGTTAAGATTTCTACTCCTTTTTCAAGCATTTGGCGACATCTTTTTGGGACTGAGGGGATGATGGTGCCACAGTCGACATATGACACCTGGAAGATGTTAGGGGTCTTTAGCGCTAAGAGCAACATTAGTTCCTTCAAAGGCTCCCCCCTTCAGCTTTTCAAAGTAATTAACAAATTATATTAATTATAGGTTCTTTTAATGTAGTCATTATATTTATTAATATTTTCTCTTTAAAGTTTCAAAAGTTCTTCTTTATTTTCGGGATGGAACATTATTTAGTTAATTACTATCAGGACTCATGTTTTTTTTTATGTTTAATTTAAAACATTGTAACTTCAATTTTTAATAATCTCTTGTGGGAATTATTATTGATTTAATAATAAATATTTGCCTTTTTGGTAATAAATCATACAATGTAGGAGCTTAATTTTTGTCCTGAAAAAATGATGTCCTCAAAATTTAAACCATGTTTACCTACGACTTTGTAAGACTCTTTTTCTTTTCTTATAGAGTGGTTGGAGGGAGGGGTTTGCGTTCTACTGTGGCAGAGATTTAAAAGAAAGGGCTTGAAAAGAAATAGGGTTTTGTGAGCCTTATTGAAGAGTGCCATTGGAGTCAGTTCTACCAGACGGAATTCTCCCTTGCACTCCGAGGTGGAGATCATGAAGAATTTTTCGCCTGTAACTAGCGGAGCCAACAGTACAGGGGTTCACGACGGCGACCGAGGCTGAGATAGGAGTAGACCAAGTCTGCAACTTCCCTACTCAAGAGTTCCTCCAGGACCGTTATGGCTCCAATCTACACACCTATAGCGATCCGAGTGCTTGAACCCTGTTTGGGGCTTCCTGTGGTCTGCTGGTAAGTATGCTTGCTTCGTGTCGGCGGAGAACATACTTCAGGGAAGAAATATTATCGACCAGTTCATCCTTCAGAGAGGATTTTTAGTGGCTCCGAGCAAGCGCTACATAAGGTGCTCTTAAGTTATCCCTACATAAATAAAATATGAGAAAATCATTTAAAATTTTGAGCGTATTACAGTAAAACCAGGACGGTTGATTACGAACTTCTGATTTGGCCACCAACAACTACAAGAACTTTTGTACAATTGAGAAGAAATGAGGTAAAATTTGCCTGAATGAAACTAAGAAAAACATTTATTTAGTATTTTTCACATTTTGTAGTTGTTTTTTTTTTAATTTAAAGATTTCTTAGAAAATTATAAATATCTTGTTCTAAAATGAGTAGAAACGTAATTATTCTCTATTATATTGTTGATGTCATTTCCTGCTTTCTCAACTGAATGTTCTTTTTTCACAAAGTTTTGAAAGTTGTATAACTCCCTCCAGTACTGGGTTTCAATGAAATTCTTCCCCAACAAAGAGGACACTCTTTATTAAAAGCTGTTGTTGTAGAAAGTTTTTGAAACTTTTTTTTATTTAACGGTGACCAGTTTGAAGCTCATCTGGCGACAGTTCGTCCGTTATTAGAACTAAGGGAAATTCACACAGTTCAACTGTATTTTAAATTAACTTTCTTTATGTTTTTCACTGACTCTATTTAGGTTATTGAATCTTCTCTCTATGGATATGTCTATCAATGAATAGATATAATACAAAAAATGACCTTAATAAATGTACAGAATTTCATTAACTGAATGTCATTCGTTTTCACAAAATTAAGTCTGTAACTATATTTATGTTACCGAATGATCTGTTAATATTATGTGTGTAGAAATGTTCATTCTTCTGAAAATTTAACTCCATAAACTTATTTACATATCATTTTTAGGGTTCTTTGACACTAAATGAAACATTAGAGGAGAACGTAAATCACAATATAGATTACTGACGCGACTTTCTTGAGAGGACTAGACTGTGTTTTATACCCTCACGTAGAATGTACGGAGTTCGGCCAGAGACCCCAGGATTAATTTTGGTTCTCTTGGCCTATTATTATTAAGTTATGAAACATTTAGCTAGGTGATTATTGGAATGAAATTCTTCTGGAAAGCGCAACAGTATTACGGCAGATCTTTGGTTTTCTCAGCCCCGAATTAGCATTCGAATTAAATCTCTTTGTTTTCCTTGAAGAAATCTGCATTTTCCTGTAGAGGGCCTTGCATGACAGGCTTGTTTGAGGCCTGTTCTTCTCCTAGATAGCTTGCTACTTGTCAAAGAAGTGGGATTTTGGAATAAGCAATGTATTACTGCATCCTTTCTAAACTTAAGGAGGGAAAATTCAATGAGCCTTAGTTACGGTACCCAGTAAAAGAGGGAGAATTTATAATTTATTGACCTGAAACGCTAAATACTCACTGGTCCCCTTTAAAAGCACCCAAGAAATACTACTAACATAACTTTAAGTGCATCAAGTACTTTTTTTAATATACTTATTACCCATTATTTGTAATAGATACAAAAAAAGTAATATAAATATAGTAGTGTCTTCGTTGGCATAATGTATTCTATCGTGAAGTTGTCCAGTAAATATTTTCATTTACAAAATTATTTAATTAACATTCAAAAAGTATTATTACTCAATCTACGAGATAGAATTTTTGAATTTACTTTTTATTTCTTTAAGAGATGAATTGCTGTCTACTTTGAATTAACACCTATGACATTATCAGCATGAACTTGCATAAATAAATTTTATCAAACGTAAAACTTGTGAGAGAGTGAGTGAGAGAGTAAGAGAGAAAGAACGACGAATGCAGTAAAATTTGCATGAAACTAAAAGAATGAATTATATTTCATATTTTATTATCCTCCCAAAACATACTTGACTATACTCTGTGCCAAAGTGAAATACCAGATGTTATTTGTGAAATTCAAGTTAGCATCTGGGACAAAGAGCCAAATTTCGGGGAGTACACAGTGTAAAGGGCGAATAGGTGTTCATCATCAAACGAAATGGGTTTACACCTGCAAGCCCTACAGGGATTCGTGTTTTGGATAGTAAAATCAAAGGGTTTGATATAATGAACTCTCTGAACGGGATTAATTTCAGAAGTTCATATGCACCCCCTCATGCACTAGACTATCTATGCCTCTCTGTACATTTCTCATTGGCTCCATTCAGACAGACTTTGTGCGAAGACGGAATGCTTGCATGCCTGGCTTGCCCTAACATGCAAATTGCCTATTAATATAACATATAGTAATACATCATTTAGTATTTAGAGCGTTATTAAGCAGTATATTGTAGACTAAACCTTATTCACATGTACTGGTAATATTCGCCTAAACACATAAATAACACTCACTCACACACTCAAACATGCGTGTAGTACAATAAAGGTAAAAAAAACAAAACATTAACGTTTATTATTTAGCCTGGTTAATATTATAATTAATTATAATTTTTTGAGTTAGTTTTATTATTAATAATAACCAGATATTAGCTGTTAGTGGAGGATGATTAGATTTAAATTCATTATAATATATAGGCCGGTAACAAATAGTGAGCCAGTCATCGAACAAATTTCATTAACAGCGTATTTGGCTTTCTTTTTTTCAGTACATTTATGAATTTAACAACATAAATTTATGTAGATTTATTTTTTTTTTCCTTCCCTCTCAGTTATGAATATGGGATCCTGGTGACACGACGTCTCCTCTCGCCTTCATGATAGCCCTGAAGATGGCTTATAATGTAGGCCGAAACGTCAGCCGATAATTAAAAAATACACATTTTTAAAATTTTATTTTTTTGGTCTACCTTGAACGACCCCCCCCCCCCCCGAAAATAAAACTAAAAAAAATCTACCAATAATCTCTACGGTAAAAAACAAAACAAAAAAAAACATACTTTCGTGTTGGGATCCCTAAGAATATTAATCTTAATTAATATTAATATCGTACGAAATACAGGAGAAAAGGTATAGAGAAATTCATGACATCGTGTTAATTACACAATATAGTCATATGAAGTTAATTCTTAAAGTTCATTAAGTGCATTATAATAATTTCTGAAG
This sequence comes from Oncopeltus fasciatus, assembly GCA_000696205.2. Lineage (NCBI taxonomy): Eukaryota > Metazoa > Arthropoda > Insecta > Hemiptera > Lygaeidae > Oncopeltus > Oncopeltus fasciatus. The sequence goes on from KZ807461.1 coordinate 128,333, forward strand.
ATTAATTACGCCAAATAATACAACTGATCAAATATACAACAGAATATTTTTTAAATAAAAAATTTCGGTTTATTTTATAGACCCCCGAGATATTAAGCCGCGCCATGTGATATTTATCTTTACTCTTACTCAACCAAAGCCATGTAATCTTCACAGGCGTTATTCCCTTAGATGAGTTATGATCTGTAAACTGACGAATCTCTTTCCTCCGGGGGATCTCATCCTGTCCCATACCCAGAATAACGCCATCGCTGCATCGGCTGAGATATACTAGTGTCGCCTCTACAACGGATATTGGTGAAGGACTTTGGAACTACTAGTTTAGAAACTAATAGGTGTGAGGGTTTTCAACCAGAACCTTTAGAATGTGAGTCACAATCAAAACTACTACAGCACGCCCCCCTCCCCTCATTTGTTTTAAACAAAATAAGAACGCTAAAATGTCAATTTTGGTCGCAAAAACCTAAAAATGTAATGAAGTAACAGACAGTGGTTCCAACAAATTTGGAACGACGTCATATGAAGGCTGTCATTAAAATACAGAAAATTAAAGTGATTCTGATGAAACGTGAGTTGGGTCTGATCTTTATATGCATTGATTTTATCTTGGGGCCGAAAAAAATTAGCTACATATTTATATTATTATTTTTCGTATTCCCTTCTTGTATGGTTATTTCTAAGCAGAGGCTGGCGGGGAAGAGAAGCGGGCTGGAAGGACGACAGTAGGGGTGGTGAAATGAAGAGAGGAAGGGCATACATAATAATGAAAGCGTCATATGTGAAGAGGGAGCAAAGGGGGCCAACTTAAGGGGAAGGAGAGTGCACTTGTCAGATATCTGCAGTGAAGGAGGAGGATTGCCTTCAGGAATGGCTTTCATAGATCGCGTATGCTTCCTGCTGACTAAGAGTACCACTAAGAGCAAGCACTCTTAGAGTAGAGCAGCTACGATATGAAAGAGATGCAGATTTCTGTACAGTCTGTATGAGCATATGTGAGGCATGCGTAGTTCTTATATATGAGAATATGCATGAGCCATACACCCGGCTTCATAAAGTCAACAGGGGAAATGTGTGTGTGTGTGTGTATATGCACATATCATATGGTATTTATGTTAACCACACACACACAGAAACAGAATTATGAGTTGGGCACAAATGAAAGTAGACTAGAATTTAAAATTTCTCTGAAGACGCAGGTGTCATAACATTTATCAAACGCCATATAAGGCGGTAAATAAATTTATATGATTGAATAATTTGTCAATTTGTGTTTCCTATAACATAGAAAAATTATTTTTTAAAGTGAGGGGTTTACCTGACACCCAAAAATTGGTAAGAAGCATTATATAAGTGTTCTGCCTCAATTATTACTCAACGAATCTTGGTTAATTAAATTTGATTGGTCATTAAATTATATATGCTTTATTTATTTTTTTTAAAGTAGAACAGAAAAATTAAACTATGCTTTAGATTCATCTGAAATACAAATGTAAATAACCCTTTCACTGAAATTAAACTACTCAGGCTGAGGGAATTACAACATATAACCAGTACTTGTTACTATTATATTATCCAGTTCTTTTGGCACTACTTTCATATTAACATTAATTCATAATGTATATACTGCAGTTATTATTAAGTTTCTTCTGTGAAATACTATATTTATTCATAAATTTCATTTGCATACATATAAATACTCCCGCAACAGGACGCATAGGCCCGGGGGAATACATTTGTAGGACATAGTTATTCTCGATCCACGGTACACTAGAGAAGGCTTGTAGTCAGCAAACTATTCTGTCTGCCTAGTTTTTTTCCCATTCAATAATGAACAGCTCCCAATTAGTGCTGTTTGTTCGCTAGGATTGAACACGTCAATCCATCTGCTTGATGTATTTTTACACTAACACACTCACATAACACTCTACTGTCTATCTCATCTCGATCTATCTGTTCATGATTTATTGAATATTCCCGTATCAAGATCGTTATTGAAAGTCTCGGGAACTTGTCAATTGCCGTACTTTTTCTTATTAGAAGCAGGCCAAATTCTACAAATGCTTGGGACTACGAGCTGAAGGGACAGCCTTCGATGATCGGAGAGGAGTTGCCCCATGCAATATGGATCCTCTAATACGATAATTCCACAACTCAATCGTGTAATTAATATTATTGTGGACGATCCACACATGAATATAGCACATCTATTATATATCTACTAATCTATTGATCGTATAGGATTAGTTCCCTTGGTGGCTGGCAAACTGACCTTAGATTTAGTTATGATTTTATTTTGTATAAATGAAGATTTATAAAAGATATAGTGGGGCAAGAGTGAAAAAGTTAATACCTAGTTGATAGCTTTTTCTTTTGCGCTTTCAGGTAGCTTTAAAGGTAAAAAAAAAAAATTCTGGCAAGTATGAACTTCATTTATGGATCTCAGATAATACAGATATTCCGTAGATTGAAGTAGATATAAATATAGTATACAGGAGATATATTCAAATAGTTTTCAAAACTAATAATCTTTTGTACTTTATCTTTTACGCTATTGTGTAGCTATGTGGGTGTAGCTATGGGGGGCAGCTATTGGGTGACAAAGAGGACTAGCACTTGAGAATTCCGTTCACCATAGCCTGAGGATCGTATTTGTGCATCACAACTGATCAGAAACCTGACATAGCTCGGGTCAGCGGTCTACCTTAAAACTTTGTGCCTACAACATAAAATAAGCATAATAAAAATAAATTAAATAACAGTAATAAATTAAAAGAACAACAAGACTAATATTTGTATATAAAAGCAAGTAGTATTTTGTATTAAATACTAATTATGGTCACCATTTTTTTAGCACTATGTAAGACAATGATTACACCTTACGGAGCAATTAATTATGTCTAAGTTTGGACACCAAAATGTACAATTATTTTAAATCATTTTGACAAAAATATCTTGAATTAATGTACATTTTTATGTACTTGTCCACAATTATTTAATCGTGTAAAAATGTGTCGCTCATATTAAACAATCTACAGTTTATTTACCAACAACTGTTTTACAAAGCTAAACTTTCTGTAACACAAGAGGAGATTGACAAAGTATAGTCTTTTAGAAAGTTTCAATCTCCAGTTTAAAAAAATAAAATATAATATTAAGTCCTTCATTAAATTATTCATCTATATGTATATTGTTCTTTAATTTTCATATTTAAAACAAATAATTTCATAAGTACATCAGTAGTTGCAATTTAGTTGAAATTGAAATTTCATCATGAAGAAATGAACAAGAGTTTAATTTATTTAACGCCAACGTTTCAGTTTGCAAATCGTCTTCAATGAAGGAGTCAGGGAATATTTGTCAAACCAGGCTCATATGTAATATAAGCAAAGCGTAAATGGCTTTAATAATATTTAATAACTTTTTTCTGACTGATCAGAGGTGAATTAGTCCTCACTATACCAACGAATTTTAATTAATTCGTTAACGTCATTTTAATTAATGAAAAAATAGTTTCAAGGTATAGGGCGAAAATTATATTGAATCAACAATCAACAAAAATTATTTTGCAAGTATTTTGCTTTGTTTGATGATGCACTCATTTGTAAGACATTCATTTAATAAATGAAACTACAATGATAGGCAGTGGCAAATAATGAGGCGGAAAGCCTATTATTTAGAGAGGGGTATAACATCCCACAACTCAGAGAGTGTGTGGGCATCTAATTCCGCAACATCTAAGTACACCTTTGACTTCTGAGGCTAGCCGAAGCCTCATTTGTTAAAAGATTAGACTGAAACAACCCCTAGGAAATACAACTCACAATCGCCAAATTACATAAGTTGTGTTTAACAAAAACTCCAGTACTTCACTAAGCTTATGTTAGCAAGGACTTAAAGAATAAAGTCAATTATATTTATAATACTACCTGCAAATTCAATATTTTTATGTTAAGCACAAACGTTAAATTAAAATATAAATTTTATATCATTGTCCNAAGATGTGACGTCATTATATGCATATATATATATATATATATATATATATATATATATATATATAATATATGTATATGTGTGTTTTGTGTATGTATTGAGAAGCAGAGGTGGTGTAAAGAACGCGTTTGCAAGCTTGCTTTTTCTTTCTATTTTATGGATTGTTTATTTTTCTTTATTTTATTATTAAAAAGGAAGAAGCGTAATGTAAGTGGAGAGGGTTGAAGGGGTGAGAAGAAAGCGGAAATGGCAGATGTTAGGATGGCTGTTTCTCTTTTCTCCTGATACTATTCAGTCCACGTTCCTCCTCCTTCCCCTTGCTGAGATCTCTTCTCCCAGGCCGGTGATGAGGAGGAATCACACGGGATCTATGGGGGAACGCCTTCCGCAAACAGCAATCCTCATCCCTCCACCCTTCTCATGCATCCACTCGTCGCAGGGCTCAGTCCGATGTGCTTTTCTTAAATGTGGGAAATCTACGAAAATCTATCGGAAGTCTACTCCGGGAAGTATATTTAGCTCCCACAATATCACATTTAGCTAATGGAGTGCGTGAAGGCCGCGAGCACTACCCTTGTATACCTTGCACATAAGGAGTTGAGAGGATAGCCCTGAAACTTTTTGGAAGTAGTAAAGAACTTCTCTTGAGAATTAGCATATTTTTACCTTACAGGAATAGAGTATTAGTAACAACTATCAAATTATAGCTGAAGGCCTAGATGAGATTACTATAACTAATCGTTTTAGATGCCTCGGATAGGAATTTTCTGCAATGAAAAACCGCTGAAAGGTTGCGGTTTCAATAAACGATCAATAAACTACGTTCTTCTGGGGTCTGTCATTGTTACTTAGACTAATGCAATTCGGGCGCCCAATTTAAATAGGGTCTGGACTCTTCCAACCTCAACGAAAAGTAGTTAGTAGTAGTGGCTAATTATTACTGGCCGGTAAATTCAATAAACGCTCTTCCTTCAACTTCTCGCCACTGCCTTTAATTCCTATTCCTTAAGAGAAATTATAGTTTAGTACCATACGTGAGAGGCTTACATTAATATACATTTTTGGTGGTCTGTGATTAAGGTACTGGACTCCTGTGCCAAAGGTCCCAGGTTCTGAGAAACTCACAGTACAGTTTTTCTTTATTTCTGTGCTTCTGTATGTAATGACCCTGAGGATTCCTGGTGTTCTCCTAGGGAATACCCAGCTCTAATTGGAACCATTCTTTATTGAATGGGAAAAAATCAGGCGGCCAGAATGGTGTTCTGTCTTCTCCAGGGTCGAGAATAAATATCTGTACTATCTCCCCCTCACGATAAGGTGACCTGTTGTTCTTTTTTTTAAACTTGATTGTTTTCCCTGGTGGTTTAAACTATCGAGTTTATCCAGACAATATGTTAAATTTAACCATCAATATGCAAATCAAACAGATTTTCACGAGAACTGTAATCATTCTTTCTTATAAGAATCTGAAATAATTATTATATATNNNNTATATATATATATATTATATGATTGGCCCACCCGTCATAAAAGCTGTTGCGTTTTTTGTTAGCAATGACCACCATGTGAGCATGGGGTTGAGAGCATATGGGTGGAAGTTCCTTTCTTTCCCTCATCGTATTACTCACATCTCCTTCTCTTCTACTTTTTCCTCTGATATTGGTTAGTCCTGTTTTCCTATTCTATGGTACGTGTAAATGAACTCGAATTATAAACTTCTCTTAAAAAATTATGTAACTATTTTGATGATCAGTATAAAAAGGATTGATAGATATCAGCTAGATATTTTCCCAAAGAAAAGAATTTTTATGAAGCAAACGAATTCATGTAGCATGACTTTCTTAAAGCATAACGAAATTCGCTTACATATCCCTATTAATTGGTAATTTTAATTAATTAAAATTAATAATTTTTTTCTGAAAAAGAAATTTAAACGTATTTTGCTTCTTTCAAAACTACTGCGACTTTTCCCAACTACAACAATAAAATATTTTTATTGTGACTCAAAATATAGAAATTTATTAATTTAAAATATTTTTTTTCGTATTGCTGTACAGTAAGTGATTTGTTGGGTAAATAAACTTATTTTTAAACATCAGTGGACTAGAACAATTTTCATTTCTCAATGAAAGACCTCCAACCCGTGGCGCTGGCGTACAAGTCAAAAACGGAATGTATTCCTTGGGGATTTTGGAAGAAACAGAGATTGCAACGCAGCTATTGAAGTTGTCCCGCTGATCTGGTGGTCTGTATGAAGCACGATTGATGAGGTCCGTGAAGCTGATGCATTCTGCCAAAATGTGCTGTTATCTTAATGGGCTCTTTTTTGTGTTTCATTGTGCTGTGAGCCTCAATGTGTCATACTATTTCAATAATCATACTTAGCTTACTTATCATACTTATAGCTTGCCGAGTTGTACTCCATATCAGTAAATCATCAGCATAAAAACATGGAATGTTTGCTTGATGAACTAAGTTTCAAGGAAGTTCAATATAATAAACAACTATTAGTCTTATAACGGTTCATCGTTAGAATTATTTATTTTTTTCATTGATTTTCCATATTTAGGGTTTTAATTAACAAAATTCAGTTTGCTTATGTTCAAAATCAAATTATGTTTTAGTATAAGTAATTTAGTGTATCATAAACATATAAAATCATTAATATTTATTTTTATTATAAAATAAACGAAAAATTGACCATAACAATAATAGTATTATTGATTTTATTTCCAAAAGTTTTCTTAAATACACATTTTTAATTTTTCTGATACAAAATAAGTTACATATCACTTTAATTGAAATATTATATGTAGAAATTCAAATTATAGTGCCAGCGTCATATGTTTATTAAAGTTTAAAGATAAGTTTATTTGTGACTACTGCTAACAAAGCTGAAATACCATCAGAATTTGGTTAATATATATTAGTATACGTTGCTGCTATAATGATAATCTTTTGTTTTTGTTTTTTCAAATAAAAAAGGGGAAGCGCTTAACATTCATAGTCACATTCTTAAATATGTGCCTTAAAATGCACATTTCTCAAAATAATTATGAGCCATAAACGTTCAAAAATTATTTCACAAATTATATTTTACCTCTCCCTCTCGCCTAATTTCAACCATAAATGAATTCATTCAATGCTTTGGAGTGTAAAAGTTAAATACCAAATTTAATTTCCATAATTTAAATATAAAATGATTTGTAGAATTGTTGTTGATCATTCAGATGTTCAAATTCAGATAATATTTTTTTAAAAAATCATCAACTTTATTTATTTGTAGGAAAGATGCTAATAATGTAACTCGCAACATAGTGAAGTGGATAACGAATAAAAACTCGACTTTGACTTTAAATAATATTTCCATTGATTAAAAAAAAGAAGATAAATGAATATATTGAAAACAATGATGTACAAACAAAAGAAGAGAGAAATTTCAAGGCGAACAAGGTTTAGGAGAGCGCTCAGTCCGGGATTATGTTTTGTTATGCATATTATATCAAGTTAAATTTAGAAATATTTCAAGCCTTAGTGGAAATTGTTTTATGCAGAATAGTTTTTGATTGTTTTAGTTTGACTTAGATTGTGAAATGATGAAATCTTGGTTGTAGTTATTATTCATTTGTTAAATAAAAGAGCTGACTTGGACAGTGGGATCTTGAAGCAAGTCCTTTTGGCCAAGTTCTTTATTTAATTAATTTATTTTTTTAAATTACCGTATAGCCATTTACTTACTCTAAATATAACTTATATTATAG
>KZ807461.1:137069-149233 GCA_000696205.2 Oncopeltus fasciatus
TATATATATATTTAAATTTTTTACTACATTTTTAAAATTTAAATAACATTTACAATAAATTTAATTTATATTTTGCTAATAATATTTCTATATGACTGTGTTAAGTATATTATTTCTTTATTGATGTACGAGTAATTGATTCCAAAATAAGCTAAGAATAACTTTAATCGCTCCAATAATGCCTTAATATAATGTAATAACTCAGATATTGATAGAAGGAGAGGCAACAAATTAAGTTTTTTTATTATTATTATTTTAAGGACCACATGATAAATTTTATATATTTAAAAAAAATCCAATAACAAAAGCTTAAAATGATGAGGCCTCCTGATAGAAACACTAGTATTACATTGAGGATAATCAACTTTCACTAGTCAATGACTGTTGGTTCTGGCTTGAAAAAATGATGTTTAAATTGTGAGAAGAGTGTATGTAAGGCTAGTTTTGAAATGTTTCTCTTAAAACATAAACATAACCCTTATTTTCTAGCAATTTAATGAAAATAGTAGAGTGTATCACAGTTAAAAAAAAAAAAAAAAAAAAAAAAAAAAAAAAAAAAAAAAAAAAAAAAAAAAAAAAANAAGGACAGACACAGAGGAATTTCTGTAGTCTTTTGAAGCCCCTACCTGGGCATTTTCATCAAATTAAAAGCCTCGCTCTAACAAATCATCTCAAACACAAAATGAGAGTTTTCTCTCAGCTTACTGAGGGGTTGTGTGCTGCTGATGATAATAGTCAAGGAGGATTGGTTTTGGGGGTGATGGGGATGATATAAATCGAATAGGCATGCTTTTTTTTCAACTTATTTAAAGACTAACTTAAGGGTGACACTAATATTCTTTTTTTTTTTAATTTTAGTTACAACTGTGTTTGTTAAATTGGTAGATTTCGGTATGTGATGTATATTTAAAATAATAGATAGAAAATTAATCGTACAATTTAAAAAAAATACATTTTTTTATTTGTGTTTTTTGGATCTTCCTCGACCGAACCCCAACTAAAATCATCTTAGAATAATATCTACGGTCAACAAACTCTCTTTTTAAAATATTTTCTGGCTTTATTCCTTTGTGCAATAAAATCATTTTGTTTTAGATGCTCTGACTAGACTCAGCTTTTTACGTTTGTTTCCTGGAATGATTCTACACTTCGTCCTATCCATGCAACAGAGAAAAAAAAGTAAAAATGTTTCATTAAATTCTGTCTTTGAGAAGAGTCGTAGTGAGTGTGGACAGATTGACACAGAGTCAGAGTGGGTAAGGCAAAAACAACTGCTGGACACCAGTTATTAAATATTCTATTTCTCCCTAAGTTCTGAGAGAGGGTGCATTGAGTGAAGTTAATTTGCTCCGGCTCTCAATTACGTATATACTTAATTTCCTTCGCGTTTCTACAATTCTATTTACATTTTAAATTAACGCGGAATGTGTAGTCCGCCGATGTAGACTATATAGAAGGGACAGATTTATCAATGAAAGCCTTCTTTTTATTTGAAATTCATCTACCTCTTTATAGACAGGAAGGATAAAGTTCGTTGTTCTCTTTTCCAACTGAACTCATTCCTTCCTTCAGTAAGTTTTGTAAGTATACATTTTTTTTTTTTTTGCTTTTATTCTAATTTTGTTTTCCAACTTATACACTTATACCTTTACTTGATAAATAGTCGGTGGAAAGTTAGGTATTTTCCATTTTATAAATATTATTTTTTGTGGTATTTTATCCCACGTAAGTTATAACAATTTTTAGTGCACAGAATAAAAATCTAACTGTCCCAGTCAGGACTCGAACCTGGATCTCCTGCAAACCGGGCAAGCGCGTTCTCCTATTATCCGTTCGGGGAATTTAATAACTTATCAGACTTGTCCTGGTAGCATGAATGGTGAATGCACCGGCCCGGATAGCAGGGGATCCAGGTTCGAGTCCTGGCTGGGACAGTTATATTTTTTATTCTGTTCCCTTGTATTACAAATTGTTAAGTATTTTCCCTTCAATCCCATCAAAGGCCGAGTTAGTGTATATCGTACAAAATTTAAACGCATATGAATAATGTTGTTTTTTTAAACGAATTCAACATTAAAATGCATTACTTTAAAAGCCGAGTACAAAAAAAAAAAAAAAAAGGTTTGATCTAAAACATACAATTACCGTCATGATTGATAGTAGTAGTCAGGAGTCAGGAGTCACGTAGTAAAAAGGTCAGGCAGGGTGCAAAAAATACGCCGAATTTGGTATTTTTTAAAGCCAACGATTTGGTTTAGGATTTAAGCCACCGTTGGGACTAAAATCTGACATCAAATAAAAAATATAACTGGGGCAACGAAATATGAGAATTATACTACAATAAGACAATAAATAATAAATAAAATCCATTTAAAGTGCGTTTCTCTTTAACGAGTTTTCATTTTACCCTTCGAAACATAGGGGTTCCTTATAATGTTAAAACTTGGTACAATTTCTTTAAAAAAGTTTTGGGTAGAATAAAGTTATCTTTGAAATTGTCTAGAAAAAGAAGTTCTTTGTGAAAGTGCAGCGTTAGCTAAACAGATTTCTCATGATTAAAAGACGATGCACTATCTTAACTCTAAAAGGGACATTTAGACAAGTTAATATCCCTGAGACTGTCTTGTCCAGGGGAGAAGAGTCGGGGAAGCGTTCAACAGTCATAGCTGTATTCCTAAATATGCATCTCAGCATGTTTTAAGTAAATATACTCATAAATATATATATATATAATCTGAGATATTTCCTATATTTGAGTGAGGGATTAATATAAATAACATAAATTTATTTACTAATTAATAACCATAAATAAATATTTATTAATTANTCCCGTATTTATCTTATTTTTGCAAATCTTTAGTTGAATTCGTAAAAATCTATTAAGGGTGATAAAGGTTTTAGAGGGTTTTTTTTAATTAATAAATATTATTTATTACTTCCTGTTAGTAAACATCTTGCAATTTGATGTCTCAGAGATTGCAATAAAAATAAACGTAAAAATAATTAAAATGACAATAAAAAATAAGTAAATAAACATCACTTTGCAGGGAGTAGAGGCCCATCGACCCCACTCCTTATACGTTTTGGCATTAAGACCCTGGTGGTCGCGAGGCCATCTCCGTTTTAGTCGCCGGGGAGGATTGTAGGGATTGGAGACCGACGACAGAGATTGTGCATATGGATTGGGATGAAATTGGAGTTTACTATGGAAGAGCTTGAAGCGGATGGAGATGAGATCATGGACGAAAGGAATATTTAAGTCGTGATGGAGGGTAGAGTTGGACACATAATATGGAATGTTAGCAATTATTCTGAGAATTTTGGACTAAAAGGATTGTATTCGTTGGATATTTGCGGTACCCCAGAGTTCTGCACCGTAGATCCCAGATTGGTCGTATTACGGTATTGTAGATGGTCAATCTGTTTTCTATTGTGAGCTGTGAGCACCTGTTCATAAGTCTGTATAAGAGTCAGTGGCGTCTGTTGAGTTCTTGTCGCTTGATTTTAGTCTGTTCATTCCAATTGAGTCGTGAGTCAAGGTGGAACCCAAGGTATGTGACTGAACCAGAGAGAGGTATAGGGGTGTTAATATGTGTAACATTATTAGGAGAATATTTCTCAGTGGAAAATTTACCTGCACGTATTTGGACTTATTTATTTTATTCTCCATTAACTGTACCATTGCTGGTGGTAAAATATTGGCAGCGGTTCTGAAATCAGGATGGTAGGAGAGGATTACTATGTCATCTGCAAAGAGGGCTAAGAGGGTATTAGGATGAGTATTAACAAATTAAAAAAAATTTTCAATATCTTCCTTTAGTTGAAAATGTTTTAAAAAAATTAAACATACCATGTTTAAAATATTATTTTCTTACATTATTATATAAAAATATTTCATGAAAATCATATTAAGAAAAGTATTTAAAAATGGAGAGTTAGGCAGGTTCCCATAATTTTATAAAAAAACAAAATTCAGTATTTAGGGTTCTCATTGAAAAAGCATTCAAAGAATTTATTTTTAGTTTTAATTTGATGAGGGACTGGGTAGGGGGGTTAGCAGAAGAAAAAATGTATAATAGTAATGTTTTCATTGTTGTTTGAGCCACCAAAACGTTTATAGAGCATAAAAAGACAGAAATTTCTAACATTTAGAGCATTTTTCATAAGAATATTTTATCAGAAAGGTATACAAATGTAACTATGATGGTTGATCGCTTCTCCCACTTGCCCCTTGAGCCACCCTTCGTGATCTCATTATCTATGCCTATTACTTCTCCGGACTCAAAAAAGTCATTCATCATCATTTATGTAGAATAAAACATGAGAAATATGTTATTAATACGAAGCTGCTGTGTGACTGACTTATGGCTCTGTCACTATTTCAGTAGCAAGATTTCATATTGCTACTGAAATAGTGACTCATAACAATACTGCCGCTGATGTTAACCTATTTCATATCTTTATTTATGTGACTGAGTGCAGACATCGGCTTAATCGTTAAAAAATTCAAGAACAATTTCTCTTACGTTTGAATCGAATATATTTGTGACATATAACTTCCTGCGAAGCGATCCGTTGGCTATAGTATTTATGAATGATCGGCTGATATGGATAAAAAGCTGATATGATAAATGTTACACACTTTAATAAGCAAATAATATTTTTAATTTCTATGACATCCATTTTTACATACTACCCATTTTCATGAATCTATCAAACGAAGTTTATATGCAATATTTTCGAAATATATTTAGATAGTGTTCATAGTTTGTTTAATATTAAAAATAATTTTTTGTGATATCTGAACAATGTTTCGATGTTTGAAACAATATTGCTCGGTGGGAGAAAACTAATTTGAGGCCGACGTGTGTCGTATTGTTTGTTGTCTTATGCCTCCTACAACGAGGTCACTCTTGACGTACCGTCTGAAACAATATTCTAGAAACAACAAGTGACCTATAGACAGAACTTGGACAGAATCAGAGCGTTTCAATTACCTAGAGTCGTGATGTAGGAAAACACAGCATGGGCTGGAGTGTGGAACAAATTACAACTTCTCTGCTCTCTTGCAATTATTTCTCTAAATTTCCGTTGTTCATCCAGTAATGTAGAGAGTGGAACGCTATTATATGAGGGTGTGTATATACCTTAAGTTGCCCACCAATTTTGAACCAAGCCTTGATTTCTTTCGCAAGCCAATGACGGCTGTTCATCACTCACAAAAATTTTACAAGAAAAGGTTTCAATATTTGTAGATTATGTGCCCCAGAGCTTTCATTAGTTTTCACTGACATGCAACCCTTTACGCAGGAATTGCATAAAATAATCAGAAAATTTACATTTTTTTTTTAAATGAGAGCTAGGGACGAAATATTATAAGCCTAAGGGCGTGAATCAAACCTGGCTATACATAGGCTAATAGAATAGGCGAATTGCTCAGGCATAATTGTCATATTTGTAAATATCTTTCTTAATAAGCGTTTTTTGTAAGACAAATGTAAAATTAATTTTAGAAAATCAGATTTTTCACCAATTATATTCTACAAATTTCTATGTAACTCAAATAAAAACGATATAATTATTATAAATTTTGGTCTTACTCTAAACCCCTACTCCTTCATAAGTATGCAGTGCGCAGCCTAAATACTGAATTTAGTCTCACTTTCTCCCCAACCACTCACTCTCTCTCTCTCTCTCTATCACACTATAAGGTGTGTATAATCTCTTAATATAAGATTTGTATAGAGAGAGTTTGGCTTATTCACTTTTCATGGCATATTCAGCCTTGTTCTTGAAGACAGCTCCAGAGTAGTACCAAGTCATACCAAGGAGACCTTTGGCTTTATGGAAGAGATGCTCTCAGATATCTTGCCTCCACACCTATTTGTATTGCACATAAATTACTTATTCTTATTACAAAAATCTTGGATTTCTTGGAATCAAATTTCTATTTTTTATCGCGCATTCAGTTTTTGGCCGTTAATTTTTGCAAATTTAATTTACATTGAGGACAAAAAAAAAAAAAAGAAAAAAAACTCGTAATTCTTATTTCAGTTGTCTGATGGTATTTTAGAGCATCATTTAATAGATTCCAATTTTCTATAGGTTGAGAGACGCTATATACTTTGAGTAGACTATAAATGAATTAATAGTTTACATTAAAAGTATACTATTTATTTTTATATATTTATATTATTAATAACATTTATCTCACTTTCTCGATGGCTCTTTCGATATTCACACATGCATATTGTATATTTTGATAGAGTGACTGATTTGAATTGCTCACTCTCCTAGATTGGACAATATTTATGGAATGTCGATATCATATTTCACGGGTTATAATAGCGTATTTTAGGGCATCGATTCTTCAGTTCTTCTCCTGTGCATCTACCTCTGGAATTTTCATTGGAACGTGGAATTTTTAAGATAGACGACCTTTCTAAAGAAACGAATTTCTATTTTTAAATGTTTTGACGCTTTGTTTCAGAGAAAGTCTCAAATAAACATAAAAAACACATTTTTTCTGAATAAATATGAATTAAAACCCTAAGGAATCATTTAATGAAAAAACTGGTAATAAACATTAAATAGTATTAAATCCTTTAAAATTAGAACTATATAAAGCTATAAATTANAATTTGATAAAATATTAAATTAAATATATGAAATAAAAACAATATCGAAATAGTGAAATGAATGAAAGCGTTTCTCTTCTAAAAAATACCACCTCTCAAGTGGTTTTCGCGATGAGATCTGGATAAAGTTTTAAAATCAATAATATCACTGGAGGATAAGGTAGTAACATATGCTCTATCATGGCGCACGAAAAGGATTCAGAAGTGTAGACAACGAGTACTAAATCTGTAATCAGTTGATCACACCACAATAACCTGGTTAGATTCTGCAGACTGCTTTTCTTTTCCTTTTTGTTTTAGACTACGAATTTTAGCTTTGTAAACAGACTCCCTCGAAACACCCTAAAAAGAAAAAATAATTGTGGGTGGAAAGTTCAGATCACAAGATGAGCTAAGCTATATTGACAAGCATTATCTGACCTCCTGTTGTCCGAGAGGACTGTGCACGCACAAGTACGCACACCTTCCCTTCTCTCACTTGAATGAAGTTGGAGTGGCCGTCGAAGAGGAAGCAAAGCAACTCCTCACAACTTTTATGCGAGGAGTAAGAGATTTGAAACTCGCCAGGAAAAGAAGCTTTTTAATTATGCTTTCTCATGGCTGGTACTAAGGGAACAACTTTCCTGCAGTGCCTCTCGGAATATCTGCCAACTTTGGGAGTCCGGATTTACGAGCCATCGGGAGAATATTATCCCAGGCTTGATTGTTATTAAGCCGACCCCTGTTCATAAAGGGGAAGAGAACTTGAGTAAGTCAACTACTTGTTTCAACTTTCACGAGCATTGTTTATACTCGTCCTTATAATTCAAAATACTTATTAGGAGGGCAGGAATTCAAATGAAAGTTACCTAAATAAAATATAACGGTTTTACGAATGTTAATAAAAATGTTCATGTTTGAAAGTAACAAAATTTCAAAGAGGTCATTATTTTTAAAAAGAGACTCATTAACTTTTATAAAATTTGAAAAATTTCAGTTTATGCTACAGAAAAATTCTTTAAATCTTAAATGATTCTACTATTAAAAGCACCATAAATAAGTCTCGAGCGTATATTTATACTTAAGTAAACACACATAAGCATATTTAGCTTTGTTTCTTATTACTCGTTAACAAATGTGGGAGTAAAATTAAGGATTTTATCAAATCTATATCCATATCAGCTCTAATTTAAAAATCCAAAGTCAAAAACTGAAAACCACAACGCTGTTTTAAGTGATAAACGACTGTTATTAGGTGAAAAGCTAAAAGTATTTTTGAAGCCAGTTATGCTGATCTGAAATAAACGATACCTCATTTCATACTTGTCCATTTTGACCCTTTTAGATTTTAAATTCGTTTCTCACTTTAGCAATATGTGTTTTTATTTATATGTTTATGAGTATAAGTATATTTTGAGCATAAACTTCTAGGTTCTTCGCATGGTTTTGAGAAAATATGAACTATGAGAGAATGAGAGAGTTAACATCTATAAACATTAATTTTATTTGTGGTTTTTAATCTCACGTAAATTTAAATCAATTAATGCAAGGGAATAGAATAAAAAAACTAACTGTCCCAGCCACAACTGCGCTTGCCCGGTTAGCTGGAGATCCAGGTTCGAGTCCTAGTAGGGACAGTGAGATTTTTTATTCTATTCCCTTGCAATAATTGATTTGAGAGAGTTAACATTGTAAATTTCAAATTTTAATTGGTGGAATTATCTAGTATCTATTCTCATTAAAATTTTAAGTTAAGTAAATAAATTAACCCTTCACGTGTCACCATAGGTGCGAAATGAACAGGTGATTAACCTGGAAGGTAGGGAATTATAAATAAATATTATGAGAATAACCATAATCAATAATACATGAAGGATATTCAATATGACAAGTGACAGACAAAGCATCCTGAATAGGAATGTCCTGAATATTTTTATCACTGGATCTCCCGCTACGTCCCCTTTAATAAACAGGATATTTTAAATAGTTATATTTCTTTATGCGGACCATGTTTTATCATTAAAAGAGAAACTCTCTAAATATTAAAGAAACCGAACCGGAAATGCAAATGTTGGTTTTATTAGGATCATGGATCTTGGGTAATTCCAAGCAGAACTTGGCCCACTCAGTTATACTTGCATTATTCAACTTTCAGCCATTCATAACAGTATTTAGAAGTGAGTTGAAATGTTGCCCGAGAGAGCAGTCAGGGAAAGAGCCACTCAGTACTACCCGGGGGATTGTGTATTTTTGTCTCTCTGCAAACTTGAGTAATTCCTCCCTCAACACATCAAAACAACTCAACTTTAGATAGCCTTCAATAGCTTCTTCTACGAGAAAAAATACCTTGAAAAGAATAAATACATTTAATTGTAAGAATAAATGACTAACTAGAGTATAATACAGGTAGTACATTTTTTTGGGGGAGGAAGGTCAGTCAAGGTGGATCCAAGAAATATAAATTTAAAAAAAATTATTCTTTTAATAATTTGCCAACATTTCGGCTTACATTGTAAGCCATCTTCAGGGCTATCATGAAGGCGGGAGAGGACGTCGTGTCACCTGGATTCTATGATCATGACTAATGAACTAGATCCCTCTAGCCTTCATGATAGCCCTGAAGATGACTTACAATGTAAGCCAAAACGTTGGCAGATAATTAAAAAATATACATTTTTTTAAATTGTATTTTTTTGATCAACCTTGACCGAACCCCCCCCCAAAAAAAAACTCTACTAATAATCTTTACAGTCGAAAACTCTCTATTAGAGTGTAATACAATTTTTGATATTATAATTAATTGCTGATAATTTTATAAGCATTAGGATAATTCTTTGTCAGATCAACGGCCAATATTCCACCTCGATAGTTTTGGAGACTTCTTCGTATCTCCTGTTTTGGAATGTAACAATCCATTTGAACACAAGTCATTCTTGTACTTGCCATCCTTTACTGAAAAAATACGTGAAACGGCAAAGAATATACCCTATCTTTAATTGATCACGTTCCAGTAGAGCAGTGAAAGTACATGGTTTTTTTAAACATAAATTTACACTTCACAAAATTCCATGGGGTGGGACCTTCCTTACTCCCTCCTTGAAAAATACTTTGAGGGTGGAATGGGAAGATCACTGGGGATAAATAAAGCTAAAGGAAAACGAAGAAAATTGGACGGGACACTCATATTGTTGTTAAATACTGTTGACATAGATTCAGTTTCAGCATAAAATATATATTTATTGTGCACTACAACTAAATTTTGGGTTAACTTGCTGGAGGCTTTCAATGAAAAAATAATTTTAGCCTCATGGAACATAAGCTTTATGATTTTTTATATTTATATAATTTTATTTGTGAGGATTTTATAAAGTAAATATTAAAATGAGAGTAAGTTGTGTTTTCAAAAGTTACTGTATTTATTAAAGATTTATACATAAAAACGTAAAAAAAAAAAAATAAAGATGAAGAAATATCATAAGGGATTTAACTTTTTCTTTTCTTTCGCCAAAATTTTTTTAAACTTTATTCTACTTAAAAATCATTTTGTGTAATGGCGTTCTTAGAGGGTTTAAATTGGTTTTAGTGATCTTGATCTTAAGCCCATATTTCACTAAATTTTAAATTAAAAATCCGGAATGTTTTTTATCTACCTATCTATCTATCTATTTACATACATTACACACACGCGCACATATTTACATTTTTATTTATTTATAGATATATCTTTTATTCAAGAAGAAATAAAGACCAAATAAAACCGCATCATAATTTCCTCAGATATTGAAAAATTACATGGTCCACAACCATTATACATACACTATAAAACGTTAATTATCTTAAATTATGTATTAAAATTGATTACGAAAAACGTGTGGAAAACGATGTAATGTAGGAAATGGAGGAAACGAGAAGACAGAAGGTATATTACATAAGTGAAAGGAATCCCTTCATCGTCACAGAATGTAGAAGCCAGAGGGAGCAAGTGAAAGGAAATGACGAGGAGGGAGGAAAGACTGGATGGTATTCTCTCATCTAACTTATGTGGGCAATCAAATTCACTAAATAATGAAGATAACACTAGAAACTTAAATGGGGCACTGAGTTCAGTCGAGTTGTGCGACAAAGAGAACTTGAGTATAAATATTAAGAATTTATATAATTCTTCATTCACCTCATCATTCTATATATCATAATACTTTGCCATCCCGAATGACGAGGAGTAGCCAGAGGGTTGGAATTAACTGTCTGGCTCGCGCGGCTGGTTATGATCACTCGAATCATTCCACATGACGATTTAGCAAGCATTTATATGGGCTGCAGGATGAATTCAATACACGAATTGAAATACTTAACATCCAGGTATATATTTCCAAAAAATATAGTAGGCCGTAGAGATCATGGCGGGATAACACATTACGGATATGTTTATTGTTTATCCTAGGAACCTAGATTTTTCTGGGTCTTTGGAAACAGGAGCACAGAAAGAAAAAAAAACTAACTATGAACTATGAGTATTGAACCTGGAACCTTTGGCTCAGGAGTCCTATAACACAACCACCTTACTCTCCAGCCAAAGATTAACCGCCTGAAAATACTAGTACGATTTGACGCGAAATATAAAAGCAGAGAAAAAGTAAGCTACATTTGCAAAAATTTTGGTAATTCTAACTTTTAAACTGAACGCTACTACTGAAAAGACATTTACAGACAATGCAACAAAATAAGCATCTTAAGTCCAACAATTACCTTTTCTCCTCTCTCAAATCTCTACTACTCCCATAAAATATATGTTACAGGAGTACTCACTTGACTAAAGACAATCAAAATGATTAGACTCTGACAAAGGACCGAGTGTTAGTGTTAGCTGTTCGAGCCATAGTGTCAAAAAGGTTAAAATAAATGAATGAATTTCTCTGTACGATTGACTTTTTCACGACACACCTCACGGAATTTCGTTCAATTAATTCGTAATTTTTTCGCATGGGTTGACAGATGAAAGCTCTTGCTTTTGTGACAGCTATCTCTGAGCAGACTTACAACTGTCTGGAGAATACTAACGGGGCGTACTTTTTTTAAATACATACATTCGAGCTAGTAAAAAATTACAACCAAATATAGAATAATACGTTGTTTTTCAGTATCATTTTCAGTTTTGTTTTCTTACGAGAAATTTAAAAAAAAAAAAATAGAGCGAGAATAGAACATTAAAATGTTCTATAAAATTATTATTAAAACGATTCTTATTTCTTGGAAAATAATTATTATCTATAATGATAGAGCTTTTTATAGCTTTTACTTTTATCTAGTTAGTTTTTGTATGTTGTTGTTTCACTTATTTATTTTATTAATATTGTTCTATCTTACTGTCTCAACCGGGATTTTTTTATTCTATTCCCTTTCATTTATTGTATAAAATTAATGTGGGATTGAATACCACAACTAATACAGTATTTAAATAAAGAAATAAAAGCAAACAAACGAGAGGCTAACAGAAGTCTGACAATGTTAGCTCCTTCGAGCATAAGACGATGTATTTGTCTTACTCGG
>KZ807461.1:149339-160030 GCA_000696205.2 Oncopeltus fasciatus
TTATCAATATGCATTGAAACAATTGCTGTTGCGATGGATATAATTAATGAGAAAAGATGGTAGAAAGAGTGTAGTGAGCACATAAAAGAAAAAATTACAATGAAGTAAAAAAAATCCAAACCAATTATACTTCATATATTTTTTATTTAAATTTGGACACCTACGTGGGCGTGTGCACAGAAACGTACGTAGTAATTACATAAATAAAATATTTTTTGCCTAAAATAAACTACAAATAGCGTATAGCATGAATTTTTGTCAAGAGAAAATTGATGCCTTGATTTTAAACAGAAGAACAAACCAACTTGTGTTTAAACGAATTAGTCAATACAGAGTGCTGTATCATTTAATTTAAAGAAGGTAGCGTAATTTAAGTTTCCAACATCTAAATATATAAATGAAGAAATCAAGAAAATGTTGTTTATATCCACAAAATTTTCGCTATTACCAATTACAGGCAGGGGGTGCAGTGGTGTCGAGAATTGTGGGGCCACGTTTCCTCGAGACTCTCGACAGCTTTTGTCACGCAGAGCCACGAAAGATTTATTATAAATTCAGCAAAATTACAGCTGAAGGGCGCTGAAGAAAATCTGAGTTATTCTAAGGAAGTAGATTGACTGACGTGATCTACACTCCCGTGTTCGCAGCTCTTGCTAAACATAGAAAATTTCAAATCGCTTCACCAATATATGCTATAACAGCATTTGCAGTTTTGTATAACTCGTTTGTAGTCTTCATATCTTATATACACAGTTAAAGCCAAGTATTTGATTGCCCTAAAATCAAAAATATATGCTATAATATCAATTGAGCCTATTTCAGGCTTGGCATTATCTAGAGGGTCATATTAACAAAAATAAAAATAATGAGAGAAAAAATGTTTTTAAACGTTAATTATCTTAAATTATGTATTAAAATTGATTACGAAAAACGTGTGGAAAACGATGTAATGTAGGAAATGGAGGAAACGAGAAGACAGAAGGTATATTACATAAGTGAAAGGAATCCCTTCATCGTCACAGAATGTAGAAGCCAGAGGGAGCAAGTGAAAGGAAATGACGAGGAGGGAGGAAAGACTGGATGGTATTCTCTCATCTAACTTATGTGGGCAATCAAATTCACTAAATAATGAAGATAACACTAGAAACTTAAATNATTATATAATCTCTATGAAGAAACCTAAATCGATATTTTAATGGTTTTAATAGCTGCCACGGTCGAAATTGAGGCTCATTCTTACTCACCACGGGGTGAATAATATCAGTGGTCTTTGAGCATGAGATATTCATTCTCTTAAACGTGCACAATTATTTAGGAAAATTTTCCTGTAAAAAATAAAATTGGTGATCTTTATAAATTCGTGTGTTTTGGAAAGGCCCCTTAACATTTAAATGTAGAAACGAAATCCAGTACTTTATCTTTGCGTTAAAGAAACTGATACGCTTAGAATGACATGTTTCATTATAAATGTTCTTAAAATCATGAATAACTTTTGAAGTGAAAAGTATAATGGTTATCTTATACCACTCATAAAAAACAATGTGCAAAAATATTCACATTAACTTTGTTGATGAAATTGAAGAAGAATATATGAATGTATTTTGAATAATAAAGACTTAATGTTAGGAATATTAAACACATGAGGTTTAGAAGAAAGAGACTCGGAGCGCATAGGAGAAGACACGTTGTCAAATTCAATGATGCCTGTTCCCCAACTTGTCGTGAAGTTTGAAATGAAATTAGTAAGGAAAAATCGCCTCTACCCCTCTCCACCGACTCCTTCCTTTACACTCTTCAAACAAGGGCTGTTTCGAAACTCGACTAAGGTAATTACTTTAATTGCAAGGAAGAGGAGGCATTTGAATACTGGCTCGAGGATTAACTTCACATCGTCAACTCCAATCGGAGGGGCAAAGTATTGCTAATTTGATTTGTACTTTTGCAGAGCCAATACGCGCGTAGGAAGAGCGAGATTGAGTTTCTCAACTATTGCCAGCAAGTCATTCGTCCTACTAACAATAACTCTTCTGTGTTTTCTTCAAGCCTCAACACACTAGTTGAAGAGGCGAAGCATTTCTACAAAATTGGTGAATAATTGCTCCTTATGTGTGACATTTAGCATCTGATTCTTATTGAGTGATTCTGTTCTATCCAATCTTCTTCTCCAAGTCGTGCTGGATTACTCCTCATTCCTTGACCTGAGCACGGACAGTTGAACCGTTGTTGAGAAATGCAGCAAAGAAAATATCTAGAAAGGCAGTTTCAAATCCAACCGAAAAGGAATCAATATTCATTAAAATTATAATGTAAAATATATATTTAAATTTCATTTCTGAATCATCAATGCTTAAGATACCCATTTAATACTCTTTTATATGTATGCAAGTTACATAGATATGTAGGAGCTAGTTTATAATGTTTACCACGAGAAGGGGAGATGGTAGCCGAAATACGCCCATGGAAGAGGCCGCCTGAACAAGGGGCCATGTCCTGGGTCCAGGCGACCCGCAACACCCAATCAGCCCCATATATGTTATAAGTGTATTTAGTTATTTGGTAAGATCTCATATATAACATTACAAGCGCATCCCTCCATCATTGAAATAAACGGCTTCCTGAAATAAGCTTTTACCGTAGAGAGGGTTTTATAAATAATCTAGGATTGGACTTGTCGTTGTAACTTGTAGTTTATGGATTGTGAACATGAATTATTTTAGGGATAGCTTTCCTCAACTCTTGAATAAGGAGAAAAACAGAAGCTGTCGTTTGAATATACACTGTCACTGTTGTAATCTAGCTGAATTATTGTTTCTCCTCTCTCAGGAACTTTATACTATGTATCCAAACTCTACCCTCCATCAGTCCCATATGTTCAAAACCTCATCCCCACTCTCTTCGAAATTCTCTATATAAAAACTCCAATTAACAGTGATTCGTTTGCTCAATCCTTGTCGGCGGGCTCCAATTCTTCCAATCTTCCCCTATAATAAGCCCTTTCCTCCCTGGATTGTGAATCTCAGTCATTTTAATTTATTTTTATATATAAATATTTTTTATTTGTTTCACCCTTAAGATTGCAAAATTTAGATTTGTAAGGTTACACCGGACCTTTGCACCCTTTTGTATAATGTCAATAAAAAAAACCCGTTTTCATTCATTCAGTATTCATATTCATGCTATTTTAAATGTCTGACAAAGAGTTTTTTATTTTTCCTAAAAAATTCGCTAAGTAATTTACAGATGAATTACCATGTTAAGGAAAGATAACGAGCCAGCGTTGGAGGTGCCGGCTGGGGTTTAAACTGTAAGCGCTTAAAGGAAGAACCTGGAGTTTTATCGCTAATTGTTTCTTAATTTTGGGGGCTGATTCCGACCCTAGGTTTGTAGTACAGATTCGTTTACCGCTTTTAACTCTACAGGCTAGATCAATGCACCAATAAGAGTCTCAGGCAGGTATAGCTTTCTGTTCAGTCTCAGGTTCATAAAGACCGTTCGAGGATTTGTTTAATCCAGACTCGTCGGAAGTTGGAGGTTTGATATTCGCCAATTGGCGGGTGATGCCAGTTTTAAACTCCTAAAGTTACTACTTGGGCTTCTGTACCCTATTTATCATTGACCAACTAGTTTATAAACCACTTAATTTTAGGAAATTTCTATTAGTTGTAAATATTAATATTCTTCTTATACAAATCTTATATGATATGATTATTATAAATTCCAATAGTAATGAATTAATATTCTTTCTGATGAGTGCTCTGAATGCGTTATGAAAGCAGAATGTGTCTCATCAAATTTGAATGTGGATTTCTTTCTTCCCTAGTTGATCCTGTATTGGCGAAAAATTTCTAGCGTGTCTCCTGACCATTTCTCTTTTACTAATTACCGATTGAAGATTAATCAGCGGATTCCGTGTTCTGGTGTAATTAAATTAAATTTTAACTCTCCACAGGCTTACAAATATTTCTTTTAATAAGAATATTTAAAACCCAGTACATCGCAGAATGATAGGTTTTATTACTTAAATTAGTGTTGACGGAATCAATGATTCCGTCTTCAGAGTTCAATGAACTAATGTTACATAAAATTTGGCTACGTTAAACACATTCGCATACGCTCGTATACCCAATTACACACATGCACGCATGTGTGCGCACACACACAAACAAACACTCACATAACGTGTGTGTGTGTGTGTGTGTGTGTTTATAAATGTTTATGTGTGTTTTTTTTTACGAAGGGGGAGGGGGTTGTCTTTATAGACCCGAGGGAACTTCAGCCGCTTCATGTAGTATATATGTGCGCTTGGTCAGCCCTCAAAAATCAAAACCTGCCTCCCGCACAGCGTACACACTCCGGGAACTTTATCCAGAAGCTGGGTAATCAATCCTGCTCTCAACCAGCAATGGGATATTTTCGGCGTACGCATTCATCAAGCGCTATGGAGCATTATGGACCGTGAGAGCCTAAATCCGTACCAAGCTGTGCACTACTGGTGGTCACTACTGACCTGTTAATTTTAGGCATGCGGAAAAGTAATGTGTGGAGAATGAGATGGAAAATCAGAAGAGAATATTTATTGGCAAACAAGGAAAGTTATCATTCACAAAAATGGTAATTTAATCTTTTATTATTGTTTTGATTAGGAGATAATTGAAATATTTCACAGCTTGTATGGCACAAATATATGACTAAGAATATACTAAATTATGGCTGTAGGCTCATCGCATAAAGTGCAACGAAAACTAGACTGGTGTGTATAAATCTTAATTCGGAAATGATTAGCAGGCGTCGGCGTAATGAGGTAGATGCGTTTCATAGGACAGTATTTCGTATTCCCTGCAAAGTCCAATCAGTTCCCAACCCCATTGATCAGCGTCCTCTAACTCATTTCGCCTCTGAGCTTGGCTCAAACTCGTCCAATGCGCCCAGTGCAATTTCCTCGCGTTCTGCAGCTTTAATCAGTGGTACTTTAAAGCTTCCCAAAGCTTATCAAGCATTCTTTCCATCTCCCAAACTCGTGTTTTAATGATTTTCATGTTGCCCGTAAATTAATTAATTCTTTATTATTTAGTTAAATCGTTAATTTTACGCAACAAAATACGCCTATTTTCATTTCCAATCTAACGGATGATAATTGCGCGTCTATGTGCCATTACATTTCTAGTTGAATATACTTATTTGTATGGCACTAAGTTCCACATATGAACCTCGGCCTGACTGCCTGATGTTGATAAAAAAAATAGTCTCCTAGAAAATGAAATAAATTGAGATTTATCTTTAAAAAGAGCAATTAGATACTAGTGTAATGCCCTATGGTGAATTTCATCAATTTGTAGCAGATACCATCTCAGAGGTAGTGATACTTCTAAAGATAGTTACATGAGGAATCCAATCTGTCTTACCGTTTAATGTAAATAGACAAAAGATGAAGATAACTAGGGAAGGCTAGATAAATATGCAATGGGCGATTTCGTGGATATTGCTTCGGTGATGGACTTTCTTACAGTAGCTTTGAATTCAAATCCCATTAAATACTATGGAATAATTGGGCATATCCAGAGCCACAACTACGTAGAATGGAGTACATGCCACATGCCTATAGGCACCCGAGCACTTGCATTTATACTGCTAATTTTACTGCTGATACCCTACTCGTCAATCTCTAATACAGATAGGCTTAAGGGATGTGTAGAAGTCGCTCAAATTGCAACAACTCTGTTAACTGTACTACCAGAGTACTCCCCGGAATCGGTCTGATGTTGAGTGCAACATGTTCTGAAGCTATCATTGTAAGTGATCTCTGCGTACCATGTTAGCCGCCAATAGTTCTTGAGATAGCAAGATGTAAGCCAAGAGCTAACATGAGCTATTGCGGATATCAGGAATTTGTCTGATGCATGCCGCAAATTTGCATACCATTAAATTTCATCCCGTATTATTTTTTTACACAAATCGCGAACCCTTTTCACACAAAACTGTTCTACATTTAGATATAATTATGGAAGTGACGAAATTTAGTTGAATAAGCTGTCGTGATTTTGAAATAATGCAATATTAATTTTACTTTCTGCCACTCTTTTCCTCTTCAATTTCAGTCTAATTAGCCCAAGTTAAATATTTTTAAAACTTCGGAAAGATCCCTCATAATATTATGACGTCTAATAAAAAGAATTAAAAATTACCGAGAGCGAGTGAAACTTTAAAATTTACACCGTGGCTGAGTAGAAACTATTAGGGGATCGCGTGCCGCTTCAGAATAATCAATGTGCTCGTGAAAACTAGGATAAAAACTCTAAACCTTGTATAACATTAATCTATTAAAGCTATTATGGTAATCCAACCCTGTTTTACCCTTTTTTTTAATAATGTAATTCATATGATAGTTTCATGTGATTCAGGAAATCTCTCTGAACAATCTCCAGAAATTACTGACATCACCAGGAACTTCATGAGAGCTCATGAAACTTATTTAAAGGCTTTAATAAACTACCCAAAGCAAAAGTTACAAATTATGATTTTTATATCATTACAATTTTTAAATGGTCATTCTTATATAATATTTCATACGAGTTATACATTTTAATATTAATACTCATACAACCCACAAAATCGTCTCCATTCACTAATAAATACATATTTATTTATGGAAGTTCACAAAACATGCATATTATTATTATTTATTATCGAGAAACATAAATCATAGATTCAAACGGGAATACGCATTTATTCAATAACTATTATTGATAGAATCATAGTTAAAGATAAAATAAATCATGTGCGAGTGTTGTTGCTATGTAAACTAAATGGTTTACCAAATTTCATTAAAAATAAACATAAATATGAGTCAATTATTAATTTGATGATGAGAGGGTTGTCAGGAATTCGGTCTTGGTAGTTGAAGAATTAAAAACTAATTTTTAACTAAAAAAGTTTTGAATTCTTCAACAACCAAGACCAAATTTCTGATAATCTTCTCTTCATAAAACTTGACGGTCAACAAATTCACCTCCATATTAATAATTTCATGTTGCAAACATTGAGTTGAGAGGATAATGAGACACTAAAACTGGTAATTGACTTTGCGGGAAAGAAATGCTTAACTAACGTAATTAGATTCGTAAATATATTACATAATGTGAGTTTTTTTCTTAAAATATTAAAGATCATGTTAGAATATTACATTTTTCATATAGTATATTTCATAACCACTATGAAAATATTTCAGTATTTTCAATTTAATATTTCTGTAACTGCCTCTCATTGATCGAAGTCCTCCACGGTTTTAAAAGTTAAGATTTAATAAAATATTTGTTTGAGTTATTTAATTGTGGACCTACGAGCACACACACACACACACACACACACACACACACACACACACACACACACACACACACACACACATTGTGCGCGCACGTGTGTATTTTTTTATTTGGTCGGAGAACTCCTCTCTACATAGCCCAGATACTAGAGGGTCTGAAGAAGTAGTTGCCAACAACACTAGACCTAGTGTCTTTGTCTCTTGTACGTCAGTCTTCTTTAGGTTTATGGACAAGAAATAAAAAAGAAACACAGTACGTACACTACCGGTGTGTAGTTTTTTCTTCGACTATTCAATCAATCAATGGAGTGCTTAATTATGGTTGGCCGACACATTAAGATGAGAGATTCACCAGTGACACCAGATGAATTATATATTTTATTATAAAACATTACCCAGCATCTTATCAGAAATCATCAAATCCAGATCTCTATCATCGCTAAACTCTTAAATTAATAATCATAGAAATATATTTTCAGGTGATTTCAGTAAGTGATTTCTTACTCCCTCTTTGGCTAAAACAGTCTAATAACTACCTATAAAAATCTATTGTACCCGCTTAGTCTTAAACCACTCTTTTATTCAGTAAAATGTGTAGTTATTATTCCTATATTCACGAGTTTATTTTTCTTATAATTTTCTTTTATTCATTAAATTCAAATTATTTTGAACCTCTTTCGCTTATTCATAAAATCTATTTATTCACACCTCTTATTAGATTCGCAACCAGCAAACCAAAGGGGGCGGTTTATTTAAGTAAATAAAATTTGTAACTAAAATATTTCCTACATAGTTATAAAATCACGGTGAAGAGTAAGCTACTGTTAACAGTAAGTACTTACTGTTAAAAACTAATCTTCATTTATGTAAAGTCTCGTCCAAGACCAATATTAGTTTCCTCTAGGGAAATCTGCTAAAAGTACTCACACATTTGTGACCATCGGCAGTCGATACGCACTAAAAAAAACAAAAAACGAAAGAACTTTTATTAATGATTCTTTTATCTGGTTTCGAGACTAATTATTCAAATTTTTTTTATAGATTAGTTCCGCCATTTTCCACTGGTCCTGCTATCCTTAACACTGGTATTTTCTTATCTGTAAGTTTTCTGTTTTCCAGGGAGGAGGATCTCGAGAACATTGCATGAATGAACATTAAGTTTATTAATCTAAATTTAATAATCTAATTTATATTTTAGATTCTAATTTTGCAGTTAAGCTAGGTTTACACTATGTAGCAGAACTATATAGCAGAGCTACATGTAGCACAACTATATAGCTCTGCTACAAGTTCAAAAAGTTAAGCTAGGTTTAAGCTAGGTTTAAGCTAGGTTTACACTATGTAGCAGAACTATATAGCAGAGCTACATGTAGCACAACTATATAGCTCTGCTACAAGTTCAAAAAGTGACACTGGAGATCTGCTATATAGCCCGACTATATAGCAAATTTAAGCCTATTTTCTCTGCTATATAGCAGAAAACGTGCTATCCAAACTTTTGGATAGCACGTTTTCTGCTATATAGCAGAGAAAATAGGCTTAAATTTGCTATATAGTCGGGCTATATAGCAGATCTCCAGTGTCACTTTTTGAACTTGTAGCAGAGCTATATAGTTGTGCTACATGTAGCTCTGCTATATAGTTCTGCTACATAGTGTAAACCTAGCTTTATACATCAATCCTCTCAATAGTGATATAGTGATAACTAGCATGTATCAATAATATAGTTGTTTAATATTATTCTTGAATTTCAAAATATACAGTTTACGTACAATGTCTTATTTGTGTTACAACCTAATTTGATAGCCTAATGCTGTCGCAGTTGTATTAGATGTCTACAGATGTTAAGCTAGGTTTACACTATGTAGCAGAACTATATAGCAGAGCTACATGTAGCACAACTATATAGCTCTGCTACAAGTTCAAAAAGTGACACTGGAGATCTGCTATATAGCCCGACTATATAGCAAATTTAAGCCTATTTTCTCTGCTATATAGCAGAAAACGTGCTATCCAAACTTTTGGATAGCACGTTTTCTGCTATATAGCAGAGAAAATAGGCTTAAATTTGCTATATAGTCGGGCTATATAGCAGATCTCCAGTGTCACTTTTTGAACTTGTAGCAGAGCTATATAGTTGTGCTACATGTAGCTCTGCTATATAGTTCTGCTACATAGTGTAAACCTAGCTTTAGTAACGAATTTATACTGGTCATTTTTGACTTGGGTTTGATGAGTTACGGGTTACTTTTTTTATCGGTATCTCACTAAATATTGCACAGAAAATTGAAAAAAAAAACAAAAAAAAAAAAAAAACCATCCTAATAGAAATGAATTAAATAAAATGTCCAAATATTTTATTTTTACCAGAATTTAAAAAAAATCAGTTTTCACAAGAGTCTGCCAGTACATCTTACTATGTATGATTAAGACCAACGTTAGACGTTTTCTGATTAAGACCCGAATACACTTCTTCGGGAGCTTTAAAAGAATGATCTGGCGCTGTTCGAGTTAAGACGTG
This sequence comes from Oncopeltus fasciatus, assembly GCA_000696205.2. NCBI lineage: Eukaryota > Metazoa > Arthropoda > Insecta > Hemiptera > Lygaeidae > Oncopeltus > Oncopeltus fasciatus. The sequence continues at coordinate 159,182 of KZ807461.1, forward strand.
CGCTGATTCGCGATTGTGAGTGATGAATACTGACTATTGTCTTGCATAAATCGTTTTCGCTTATTAAACAAAATTATCTGAGGCCACGAGAGTGCTGTATTTTATATGGTAGCTACAAACATAACAATTTCCTCCGACGATTTCAACACTTTTCCAAAATAAATAGAAAATAATTCAAGATGTCTTTTAAACTTTTCTTCAATAGAAGACAACTAATTTCGCTTTCTGCAGCTCAACAACCTGTTTCTATCCAGTCATACTGTTCCGTTCAGTCATATCACATTCATAGGCCAAACAACTGAAAATGTGATTCTATTTTAGAGGACATTCCCGAGGCATTTCTTCTATTGACTGCAATTCAGAAATTCTGTAAGCACTTTCCCTCTGAACAGTCAAATGAAAAAATTCAAGTAAAAAATGTTATATATAGAAAATTAAAAATTTAAGACATGCTTTTATTTTATTTTTATTTTGAAAAGTAGAAAAAATTTATATTTTTTTGTGAAAACAAAAAAAAATATAATATGTTTTTCTAAAATTGTATCTCTCCTAAATATACAAAGTAAAAGACAAATGAAAAATAATACGCAATTCTTAAGAATAAATATTTAAATAAAAACCTGTTCTCTTTGATACTAATATGATTACCTTAAAAATTTGCAGCCAAGAATCGTGAAACGGGTACAAATTTGATTACTGGTGCTATAAACATACCGAAATGGTATTGCAAAATTAAGGAATGAAATTCCCATCTCTTTTTATTAGAATATTTTTTTTTTTAAGCCTTTTAATAGCAGATTCTGGGAATATGAATTGCTTTAGACTGAAAAAGTAACCCTCTTTGGCTAA
>KZ807461.1:175557-188050 GCA_000696205.2 Oncopeltus fasciatus
TATATATATATTTTGTTTTTTTTGGTCTTCTTTTAAAAAAAGTGTGTAAAATATTTTATGTATTTCTTCACAAGAATATTGGTAGTTCTCTTATATCAGTCTAGTAGTATGCTCTTATTGTATTACAAATTAATGCCTCCATATTTCTTGATGATTTACAATATTAGTTTTGGCCCAATACAAATTTTTAATCAGACAAAATTAGACGAAGTACGTTTTTAGAAATATCGGTTAAGTGAGGTTAATGTTAGAAAATTAGTTAAACAGAATGAGAAGAGAATGGACATTCTGGAGTATACAAGAAAGAGCTTTTTAAATGGGGTAAAAGGAGCGAGAAGCCTCGGTTAGGCTTTCATAGGAACCTGCTTTCGCAGGCTGGAGAAGGGGAAGTGTCCTCAAGGCGAGTCGCACTTCAAGTCTTTTGCATAGATTCTCTCTGACAAGTGCAGCCACTTGAAAGCTTTTCTACTCCCGCTGCCGTATTCAAGATCCCAAATACAAACTAGCCACACCTTGCTTTTCTTAGAGTTCTCAATCAAACCGAATTTCCAAATGAATACTTTAAACTCAAACCTTGATGTGTACACCTGATTGAGTATGTCACTCACTTCAGTCATTCATTATTTTAGGATAACGGATGAATTAGAGTCTTCTTCAAAATGTCTTCGCTTTTATTTAGTGCTTTGATGAGCACAGCTTTCATCAACAGAGCCTCTTCGCCACCCTCAAAGGCACTTCAGACCTCTTAGCCGGCTAAGTATCTTTGTAGGCCGCTGAGTGGCTCTGATAATGAAGGCTATGTCTTCCAAAAGAAGCTGATAAAAAGAAAAGCGAAATGAGTTTGAAGGGGACCTTAATTCTTTCGTTCCCCAGTTTAATTATTAATTTTGAAAATTAGCGTTCTAGTAAGTTAGGAAACTCTCAGACAGGAATATGAATCGAAGGTTCGTCTTAAAAACTGTGTCGGTAACGTATTTCAAACTTGATTCCAATTTCGGTTTGTGAAAAACTACCTTAAATAATTAATGAAAAATAGTTATTTTTCGTAATTTCTGGGGGCAATTTTGGATTTAAATGTAAAGCTAATTTAAATAATGTTAGTAAATAGTTTTTTTTTAAAACTTATAACCTTAATTTTCATATTAAATTCTGTTAAAAATAAATAAAAACATTTTGTAATTTTATTACGATGAATAGAAAAAAAAATGACAACAATGAAAGTCACATGAGGAGAGAAGGTGACCAGTGATACCACTCTCAAATTATATACAGACTATGTCCCCAGGAGGTCACGAGGCCATCTTCGTTCGAGTCTACGGGGAGCGTTTTAGGGGTTGGAGTTGGAAGATAAGGTCTGTCCTAGTGGATTAGGATGGAATGACAGTTTACTGTGGAAAAGGCTGAAGCGGGAAGAAATTAGATCCTGAACAAAAGGGATATTACAATCGTGGTGAATAGAGGAATTGGATACGTAATAGGGAGCATTTGCGATTATTCGGAGGGTTTTGGATTGAAAGGACTGGATTCGTTGGATGTTGGAAGGCTTGGCGGCACCCATGACTTCTACCCCTTATGTCCAGTTTGGTCGTAATAAGGTTTTGTCCAGCGTCAGTTTGTTTTCAGTCGTAAGATTGGGGTTATTATTCATGAGTCTGTATCCAGTATGAATGAACCAGTAGGTAGTACAGAATGAATAGGATAGAAGTAAATACAAAATAAAAATTATGTTTTTTGGTAGACAATTATGTATGTAAGAGATAAATATACGTTTTGATAATCTAAGAAAATTTCTCTCTCTCTCTCACACACACACACACACAATTTATATCCATTTCAGCCATTCTTTAATAGACTGTAGAGAAAGTTGGATCTATAAGGTTTAAATAATTTTGTTCTGACAAATTACCTGTCCTTCATTAGAAGAATTGTAGAATCTTACGCCGAGATAAGCTTAAGATACACCAGGAAAGTTTACTTGTTTTCCTTCATCCGATCTCTTATCCCACCACGAATCTTCCCCTTCACTAATATATTTTTCATTGTAAACTCCACCTTTCCCTCAACATTCTTCTGTCTTTAATATATTCTTATCGAGAACGAACAACTCCCGTGGCCGTGCTCTGTTTAATGCGATATCACCCCAAAACCTCAGTACAATTAGTCCTTCCTCTCTCACTTATTGGCCCTCTGATGTGAACCGCCTTCCTGATATCCTAGACTTCTTCATTTGCAAAAACCTTACTCCTCTTCATCATTCCGCTTCGAACTTAAACGAGCTCTCCTCTGACCACAGCCCAGTTCTCCTAACGTTATCCCTAATTTCTATTCCAAAACAATTACCTCCCTTTCTCATTAATGGCACAGTCGACTAGGCCATGTTTAGAACTCTCATAGAAGAGTCACTTGACCTTGGAATTTATCTGAGAACCTCAGATGATCTAGATGACGCAGTACATTACTTTACCACAAACGTTCAGCAATGCATGTATATGGCTAATCTCAAACCAAAATTTATCAAATACTCTTCTCAGTCCCAAAAACCATTCCCAGGTTCGCTGAAAAACTCATCATAGCGAAAGCCCGCTCAAGAGCATTGTTCCAAAAATATAGACACCCCTCAGACCACAAAGACTTTAATAATCTTTCCAGACTCGTAAAACAAAAATTAGGTGTTTTACGAAATGAAGCCTTTAATGTTCATCTGTCTACACTCTCAGCAGAATCCTTAAGAGCCATGAAGCTTCCACTCCCTTGCACCGAGGAGATGGTTCCTGGGCCTCTTCTGACAAAAGACAAGGTCGGAAATGTTTGCCCAACACCTCAAGCAAACATTTACTCTTCATTTAGATTCCAAAGCCATGGAGACTGAGGAGTGTCTGGACATGCCATTACCTATGTCTTTGCCACTCAAGGCAGTAACACTTTCCGAGGTCAAGTATATAATTTCTCATCTGCCTAAGCGCAAATCACCCGGAAATGATATTCAATTGTATTCTTAACCTACATGTATAATTGCATATTCAGAACTACCCATTTCCCTCTCCTCTGGAAATATTCTGATATAATACTATTTCCCAAACCTGGAATATCACCACATAACTCCTCATCCTATCGTCCTATAAGTCTCCTTCCTACACTTTCAAAGGTTTTCGAAAAAATACTGTTAAAACGAATGATGTCTTTCATTGAACCCATTAATATCCTCTCAAATCATCAGTTCGGCTTCAGAAGTAAGCATTCTACTGTCCAGCAAGTGTTCTTCATTTCCTCTTCCCCTGAGCGCAAAGAGTACTGCCCAGGAGCTTTATTGGATTTTTCCCAAGCATTTGATAGAGTTTGGCACAGTAGTCTTCTGTTTAAGCTGAAATCCGCACTTCCTAGTAAGATTTGCCTTATTCCTAATCTTACTTATACAACCGTTTCTTTAGGATTCGGTAAGGATTAGATAACTCCAATTTCTACCAAGTGGAAGCGGGGGTTCCTCAATGTAAAGTGCTTGGACCTATCCTCTTTATCCTGTACACTGCTGACAGCCCTACCCATACAAGTATTCTCTTAGCTCTATTTGCGGACGACAAATCTATTATATCCTCCCATCCTGATCCTAAAACTGCTTCTAAAAACTTACAAGATCACCTAGAAAAATCAAACAATGGTGTGGCAAATGAGAAGAAAAATGCGTTCAAGTTAATTTCCAATTGCGGAAAAAAGACTTCCCTGAAATAGTCAAATTTAACAATATTCCCTACTACGTTCAAATTCCGTTCGTTACTTTGGGTTCCATCTTAACTTACGACTTACATGGGGAGAACATACTAAAATTAAAAGACAAGAACTCAATCGGTGATATGGACTTCTATACAGACTCATAAATAATAACTCCAATCTTACGATAGAAAACAAACTGACGCTCTACAAAATCTTATTACGACTAATCTGAACAAGCCTTCCAACATCCACTGAATCCATTCCTTTTAATCCAAAACTCTGAGAATAATTGCAAATGCTTCCTATTACGTATCCAATTCATCCCTTCACTACGATCTTAATATCCCTTTTGTTCAAGACTTTATTTCTTCCCGCTTCACCCTTTTTCACAGTAAACTGCCATGCCATCCTAATCCACTCGCACAGACCATGTCTTCTAACTCCAACCCCTACAACCCTCCCCCGGTTGGCCCCGCGACCTCCTGGGGACATAATCTGTAAATAATTTGAGAGTGGTGTTATTGGTTACACCTCTCCTCATGTGATTGACATTGAATGTCATTTTTACTCTATTGTGGACAAATTACAAAATGTTTTTATTTAACAGACTGTAAAAAATAAATAAAAGTTTAATAATAAAAAAATATATTCTTATCTCTAAAATAAATCTGATATTAATGTTAAATAGAATTCATAGGTCTTATTATACTCATATTCAATATTTGATTATATAACGAGTCAGTGTAGCAATCGTTTTGTGCATTGGTTATAAATAATAAATATTTTCTTCCAAAAGAACATTAATTTGACTTTATTAAAAATATATTTAACAAAGGAATAATACTAAACAACATATTTAAGTTTATTGATTACTCTCCTTAATCATTCAATAAAACTTTATTTGAATCTCCTTTTTCTTTCGGAAAAAGAAAAGTATGTTTCAAATAATTTACTGAGAATGCAGTAGTTTATTCTGGATAATGTTCACTTCTATGTAACTCTGAAATTAAATAATTTTACATTATTAACTATTTATTTAAATTTAAAAAGCAAAATAGTCTCTAGATAATTTATATTATAATACAAAGCAATTTCAACATACGTCTAACTTGTGTTTTATGAAATCAATTTATATAGGAATATTTAGTATAGTATAGTCAGTTCACCGTTTTGGCAGCCTGAATTTTTCCCATTCAATGAAAAATAGTATCCAGCTAGGACTAGATGTTTCCAGTAGTCACCCCAGGTATTATTTCGGGCATTTCAAACAGAAGCACAGAAATAAATAAAAATAACAGTGCTCTATGAGTATTGAACATTCTCCGCGGAGAATTTTCTGTAATTATAATTTATCGATTTTCAAGATATTGAAGATGTACGAAATCGGGAGCTGCGGATCCAAAGCTTCGAACATAGCGCTAAATATAGAGTTAGCGAAAACGTAACAAAGCAATTGCGCATATTTTTGAGTAGACAGAAATATTTACGTGGTGCGTGCCATGCAGTGGTAATTTTTTCTAGTGTGTACGCGACTTTAGAACTCTAAAGACCTACGAATAGGAAGAGTAGCAGGTGAGGAGTATTCAAGTAAGGCTTTAAATGGGCTGCAAATAGTTGTCGGGATTAGGGCCTCTGGAAAAAGGGGTCTGCAGGAGGTATGAAGCCATATACCTATCCGTGCCATTACCTGGGCCCAGCGTATTCATCCTTAGTACCTCTGCGCTTTAGACTTACCCTCAATGTGCTACACCTCCGCCCCCATTAAATAAAATAAATGGTCTTCCTCTCCAAAGTTTATTACATAAAACATCTCAAATTTTATTTTCAACCGTTCTTCCGAGGAAGCGTAATGGAAATGTACTTCAGTTATGCCCTGCGGAGGCAAATAAAAGCATATCGATTTGTTCTCAAGAGTACAACTCGAAAATAACTATCAATGACACAGAGATCATGCTGACACAGTAATAGGTAAAATGGATTTTCGCCAAGATCTCTTAATGAAGAGCCTTTCCATCATATTTCAGCAATTCAGAGGGTTTTATCGATGCCAGGTCATTTATTGCTTTCACAGAGAAAATGACTACATTTGAATGGAAGGGTACTCTACTTCCACTTAATAATATCCTTCATTTGATGTTTCCTTCAGCTGTACAATTCGAATGTTGTTCTGTTCGATTTCTTTCCTCCCAGCTACTAAATCCACTTATATTCACAGTATTTAGGAAACTCTGGAGAAGTGTAATTATTAAATCCTTATTGCCTAATGCTCTTGCCCTTTCGGCCATCAATTAAATAAATAATTTAAAAAAATGATTAATAAATAAATCTTTTATTTAAATGTAAAGCAAATTATGGGTTCTAAATGTGGATAATTAGTCAATAATTTCACTATCCTTAATTAATGTTTGATTATTTTGTGTGTGGTGGTGGGGTGAGGGGAAGGAGAATGTTTGATGTTTCCCCTTTACAATGAAATGGTTTTACTCCTATAAACCTTATCTATGTCGAAAGCCTTTCATCTTAACACCAGTGTCAGATGAAATCTAAAGAGCAAGTAATTTAATTCGAGTAAAAAAAATATTTTAGCCCTTTCTTACTGAAAGCACTAAATTTACTATAAGCACGTTTAACTTATTTATACATATTTGTTAATTAGCTGTAATTAATTTATTATTAATTTATTTTTTAGACAAATGGATTTCAATTTATCTCTGTACTAAATTGCTATTGACTCAATGCCCATAACAGAATTATGTCCATTAGGGTATGTTCTGCTTGAAAATATCATGCTTTCTGCTGGAGTTCTTCTTTAAATTCCATTCTAAAGAAGAATGTAAAACTTGTAAATATTCTGAAAGTAATCATCGATCAGCAAAAGCACTTATAATAAATTATTAAATAGCTTCTAGAGTCAAGTCTCGATGCGGAATGAATTCAACACTGCTACTTATTTACGTTGTCATTCTCTAAAATGTATTAGAAATACTACACTTATTTCTCACGTAGCGGGCCGTTCAGAAGGAATCTCATGGTAAATGCACAACACAATTAGAACTGTCTGAATTTTACAGCATTCGATCGACACTTGTTCTTAACTTATCCCTTCCTACGAGGTGGTAACACACCTTTTTTAAGTTGCACAACGCCAGATACGCATCTCTTTCGCGGATATTCGGCGATTGCTGCTTTTCACAGAGTTCTACAGCGTGCCGGTGTATGCACCGAATAGAATTTGCTAAGGATCGACTCCAGTACTCAAGTTTAGACTCCCTAAGAGCCAATAACACCTTCTGTAAGATCTTGCGGGGAGGGGGGGTTCCATTTTGGGAGTGGGGATTATGCGACCATGCAGCACCACAATATCATATATAATAATATCCTAACGAAACCTTTTTATGCTCGGAATTTCATGGCTACGTCCTGGCCGCCTGATTTTTAACCACTCAGCAAAGATCATTATATTGATAAAGATGATTATCAGTACCAAAACATACCAAAAGTATCTAGTTCATTATAAATTAAAGTAAAAAAGGATAAAAACTAATGTAATTTGTATTGAAACTGACGAACTTTTAGTTGAGAACTCCAATGCAGAAGGTTAAAAACTTGGAACTAAAGTGTACTTCATCGTAATTTTTTTTTACAAATATGAACTATTTGGATAAAACAATAACAGTTTTCTCATGATGATTTCATTTTTCCTCTTCGATGTTAACAAAATTAATTTATTAAAAAAATATAAATACCCATATTAAATCCAATAACATTGGGTTTTGTAGCTTTTGAAGATGGATCCTAAGGACTAAATGCACTTTGGGTTTGTTTAATTTATATTTAAAGGAATGAAATTAAAATTTTCATAATCAAGCTAATAACGGATGGAAATTATTTGAATTAAAACAAATGTTTTTGAATGTTATTCTGAAAAGTACTGCTTATACTATGAAGCGGGATTCAGCGCAGTACATTACTATAAATACTCTGATCAGTCATAAGACAAATCGTTATGGCATTAAAACATGATCTTTGGTCGAGTTTCGCAACTTCCGCATTCGTGAGATCTTCAGTCGAGTTTCGCAACTTCCGCATTCGCGAGATCTTCAGTAGTTTCGCAACTTCTGCATTCACGAGATCTTCAGTCGAGTTTCGCAACTTCCGCATTCACGAGATCTTCAGTCGAGTTTCGCAACTTCTGCATTCACGAGATCTTCAGTCGAGTTTCGCAACTTCCGCATTCACGAGATCTTCAGTCCAGTTTCACAACTTCTGCATTCACGAGATCTTCAGTCGAGTTTCGCAACTTCCGCATTCACGAGATCTTCAGTCGAGTTTCGCAACTTCGGCATTCACGAGATCTTCAGTCGAGTTTCGCAACTTCCGCATTCGCGAGATCTTCAGTTGAGTTTCGCAACTTCCGCATTCGTGAGATCTTCAGTCGAGTTTCGCAACTTCTGCATTCACGAGATCTTCAGTCGAGTTTCGCAACTTCCGCATTCACGAGATCTTCAGTCGAGTTTCGCAACTTCCGCATTCACGAGATCTTCAGTCGAGTTTCACAACTTCCGCATTCACGAGATCTTCAGTCAAGTTTCACAACTTCCGCATTCACAAAATCTTACTCGCTTGGGAAAAACTCGATGTTATAGTTCTTTCTTGTAGTTCATTCTTGTCTATTGCTGGCTTTCTGCACAGAAATTCAGCTTCATTCTCGCACATAAATGTAGAGATAATTGTGATTTAATCTGATTATTTTGTTATATCGATTAATAATATAGATACATTTTTATTTTTTTCTTGAATCTGAAAAAAAATACTCATGTACGTTAAATTACTTTAGATTCAGTTCACAGAATCGGACATTAAGATGGGTGATTTACAATGCTACCGGTTATCTCGACGGTAAGAGCTGGAACGTACGCATAAACTTACCGCCAACAAGTTTGTATTTACATTCATTCATTCAGATAAAATTCAAAAACTAATGGCCTGAGAATAAATAAATATAAGATTGTTTCCTCTATGCCTACATAAATTTAAAGAAGCAAGTTATAAATAGGAATAAATTCATTAAATTCTGTTACAAATGCAGTGAAATCTTATTTTATTGAAATTTAATGCTACAATAATAAGATAAGTCTTCGTTAATGGTTCTAACAATAAAATTTCTAACTTCTACCAATAGAAATTACTGCCTGAATTTATTTAACTATAAGTTAAGTTAAAATGCTTTCCTCAAGACCGTCTAACTGACGTTAGGGTTTTTCCTGTATTTATTGAAAATAATAAAACTAGTTTTGTAGTGGTCAAAAAATAAAAAAGCACTATTATTTTATTTAAAATTCATTTTGCTCTACTGCTTTCGAGTCTAATACTGACGCCTCTTCAGGGCACATATATAATATATTATGTTATAATAAGTCATTTTGTATGCACTTTGTAAATTTTTTTTTTGAAAATTAAATTATTAAGCACCTGAAAAGGCGTCAGAATTAGATTCGAAACCATCAGAACATATATTAATAATAATGTTTTTCATATTTTGACCATTTGCCTGTATATAAACATAAAAATACTTTATTTTTATTATTTGTCAACGCTCGTGAATTAGTAAAATTTTACTTTTTTCACTAGCAGTGCATCACGTAACTACCCTTCACTAGGAAGGTGTGGTTTTGTCTTATTTTAATTAGATGTAATTACTTAAATTTAGTTTATGCGTTTATTAACAGTGCAAGGAATCCTTTGAGTCCAACTTGACACGCACATTCATACATTATTCTTGCAAATCTAATTACTGATGATTATCTTTTATCAGCAAATCGGAAGAGATGTAGTGACCTTTTTTTCTATTTCTCAGCAGAATTCCATTCCCTTCGTTACTCGGGTTGATATTTTTTTGCAACGCGAAACCGGTCCAGCGTCCGGCTCACTGCCCCTTCACGTTAGCAAGCGAGTTGACAGTCCTGCGAGGTTAAAATATGAGAGATATTTCATTCACAATTTCAGGTGCCGGCACGAATCTCACCATATTTACTCCAATATGAATCTGACTGTATTCGCCATTTAATTTTTAAATGATCACTATATAAGCGATTACTTGGGGATATATTGCCTCCTCCTAGCCACCATCATTCAGTCTTGTTAATCGCATTTGAACTGAAACTCTTCAATGACTTTCTTTCTTTAGTCTGTTCACTTCATCATCAGTCTCTCTATGCATCGGACTTTGACATCCGTTCCATCTTTATAATGAGTATCTTACGCATCTGAATGATTTTTTCCTTGCAACAAGTCTGATCACAAATTCCACCTCAACATTCATAAGCTGATGAGCCGATATTAAAAAAAAAAAAAAAAAAAGGCTTGGTCTTTGAAGAGATTTATTCATCTGTGTTAATTATATAAATAAAACTCAAGGGATTTGCGTTTTTATGCTCATTTTAGGCTATAAGTGTATAGAAAATAAAAATATCCTTCACTCTAATGATACCGCTTTCATTAGATTACTCCCTTTGTTTAATAATGTAAAATGATAAATGAAATCACATTTAGTTAAAGAGTTTATCTATCTCTGAAATAAAATTTCAAATATACTTTTATGAGAGAGGAGTAAATAAAATATCTGTTTTAGTAAAAAAAAAAAAAGAAAAAAATTTCTTGTTTAATAGGATTTATTTCGCTTCAAATGAATAAACGTTATTTATTATGTGTTCCTATTTTACTGAAAATAATAATTATTTTACTGATGAGCCGATATTTAAAAAAAAATGATATATGTCTAAATTATATATTTACTTGCGTTATGATGAGGTTTACCTAATTTTGAAAGAGGTGGGGGATTCCCATTGCATAACAGTTACTTTACTCAAATACTCCAGGTTATCATTCCAATTATTCAACTATTGCAAATAAAATAAAAGTATTCATGAATATAAATATATTTAAACAGGTTAAAATTATGTGCTCAGTGAAGCAGATAACGCACATATACGAAAAATATTGTATACTTCGTGCAAGAACGTGTAGTTTGGTGACTAATTGCTGTTGAGGTAATAATACTTGATTAGCATTTATTATAATTGGTTATGAGAAAAACGTTTGTACCAATATCAATAATATTTCTCCCTATTTGTTTTTGATCACCCCTTGTATTTGAGACACGCTTAGAGCATAACGTGCGCGACTCACTCTCAAGAATGGCTCTCGGGATGGACACTCATTTTATTATTATATTATATACTATATTATATTATTANTAATCTCTTAGGTCACACTCTAGGAGCTCCCTAACTAGCTATTGTTCTATTTCTTTAGCTCCTTAGCTCACTCTATAGAAATTCTCTTATTAGCTCTAGCTCACTCTTTCTAATCTCTTAGGTCACACTCTAGGAGCTCCCTAACTAGCTATTGTTCTATTTCTTTAGCTCCTTAGCTCACTCTATAGAAATTCTCTTATTAGCTCTAGCTCACTCTTTCTAATCTCTTAGGTCACACTCTAGGAGCTCCCTAACTAGCTATTGTTCTATTTCTTTAGCTCCTTAGCTCACTCTATAGAAATTCTCTTATTAGCTCTAGCTCACTCTTTCTAATCTCTTAGGTCACACTCTAGGAGCTCCCTAACTAGCTATTGTTCTATTTCTTTAGCTCCTTAGCTCACTCTATAGAAATTCTCTTATTAGCTCTAGCTCACTCTTTCTAATCTCTTAGGTCACACTCTAGGAGCTCCCTAACTAGCTATTGTTCTATTTCTTTAGCTCCTTAGCTCACTCTATAGAAATTCTCTTATTAGCTCTAGCTCACTCTTTCTAATCCCTTAGCTCACACTCTAGGAGCTCCCTAACTAGCTATTGTTCTATTTCTTTAGCTCCTTAGCTCACTCTATAGAAATTCTCTTATTAGCTCTAGCTCACTCTTTCTAACCTCTTAGGTCACACTCTAGGAGCTCCCTAACTAGCTTTTGTTCTATTTCTTTAGCTCCTTAGCTCACTCTATAGAAATTCTCTTATTAGCTCTAGCTCACTCTTTCTAATCTCTTAGGTCACACTCTAGGAGCTCCCTAACTAGCTATTGTTCTATTTCTTTAGCTCCTTAGCTCACTCTATAGAAATTCTCTTATTAGCTCTAGCTCACTCTTTCTAATCTCTTAGGTCACACTCTAGGAGCTCCCTAACTAGCTATTGTTCTATTTCTTTAGCTCCTTAGCTCACTCTATAGAAATTCTCTTATTAGCTCTAGCTCACTCTTTCTAACCTCTTAGGTCACACTCTAGGAACTCTCTAACTAGATCTAGATCCAGAATGTATTGAGGAGTATATAACACTTTAGTCCTCTCTAACTTGTTCATCAAAAACTTTTTCAAAAAGTTTAAATCCTCATAGGAAATTAAAATATTAACATTACATTTCAGGTCCATTATTTTTCAATTGAACTTTAGCAATATTATATTAATATATAAGACAAACAGTAGTAGACTCATTATGATATTAAAATAAGAGGTTCAATTAGATAGAACTTTAATAATATAATCTAATAATTTATTACTACGGCTTATAATTATAATCTTCAAGTATCCTTTTGTGTTCCCTTGCAGATTAAACAAAGTTTTTTTAAAGTTTTTGTATCCGAATTCATAGTTCGATCAAAATTGCTAGCGTTTAACAAAGTTGGAACTTCCGATTGATTTTTATTGTTAATTTGCAGTCTGAATTTAGCAATAGGTGGTCATAATGATAAGTAATAAAGAATAAAGGAGGAGAGCAATATTTTTTATTTAAATAATAAAATA
>KZ807461.1:190162-200364 GCA_000696205.2 Oncopeltus fasciatus
TTTTTTACGGTCGCTTTTTATAGTCTGACATTTATGAAGAATACAATACTTCTTCGATTTATAAGTTAAAAAGTTCATGAAAGAATAAAATGACCAAAAGCGAAAGGGCGTAAATAAAAATGCAAATTGCATTTGTAGATCCCTTCACTATAGTCTAGGTAAATATTTTGCAGATTATATAAAAATTATAGTAATTTTGTCTCTTCCACCTTAAGATAATATTTTTAAATTTATAATATATTTGGAATGAGATATCGAAGAAAATAATAAATGATTGACATTTCTTCAAGTTTCATAGTTTTTAGTCGGAAAATAATATTAACCTTGTTAAATACTTTTTCTATAATAATTTGGCCGTTATCGCAGATCAAATGAAACGCTACATAAAAACCATATGAATAAATGTATAGGTTCAGCTTACGTGTGCCTAATGGTCCTCTAGACTCATATGTCACTCTAAGGGTTGAAAAATAAATGCAGCGAAAGTACGCGCTGTACGCAGTGCAGCTGTTTACATACGTGACTGAGAGTCATCTATTACCCTGCCACACCGATCTGAGGCGGTGACTAGAGCTGTCTTTTGGGACGGTCCCAATAGACAGCACATGTTTGATGTAGCCCACGTGTTTCCCCGATACATTTCTGCGGCTGTTAATCTCATTGAATGAATGCTTAGGGGAGGATGATGGCAGAACAGACAGCCATCTCATGGCAGAACGTATGAGATTTCCTTCCATTGAATGTGTGCTTAGCAATGTGTTCGTACACGAGCCACGAGATTCATCACAGACATGTTAGACCCAGGCAGGAGTGTGTTTGTACACAGATATATGTGGATGCCCCCTAATAGTTAAATTATAAAATATAAATTAAGTGACCTCTAAATTATTCAGGATTTGTTTTGATATTAGATAAAATTCTTTATTATTGTTGCTTATTCGATTGCTATTATATATAAATAATCATAGGTTGAAGTTGTTATAACCAAAACATAATATTTAGATTAACTATGACTGGATAGGTAAAATGCTTAATTAATTATAACTTCTTGATGATTAACCTCCCAAGGGGGCCATAGACCCTCATTGGCTCTTTGGGATATCAGTGTTATATCAGATCTGCCCAGTGTTTTTCTTTCCTAATTTTTTTGCAATAAAATACACCCAAAGTAATAAAATATACAATATTATATCAATGAAATTATGGGGTAAATAAGAAAACATGTCGTTTTATTAATTTGGTTTATTAGAAACCAGAAATATTAACAACTGCAGCTACCAAGTAACCCCAATACAATCACTTAGAAGCCAATTTATGCAATGCTTTGGTATAATATGCTGATTTAAACACATATTTTTTAAATAATGTCCTTTCTATCTAATTTTGTAGGAGAGATTTTGTTAAAAATGACACTCGTCAGAAAATGTTGAATGTATTCCAGAATTTGCGAGAATTCTTAAAATGGAGGTCAATAAAGTTCTAGAATATACTTTTCTTTAGTCTTAGAAAGCTGTTATTCATTAATTTCCTTAAATATACTGCGATTTGACTTCGATAAATGCTGATGAATGACGAATGTATGACATTTAATTATGATAACACGATAGTATTGGAGAGGCTGTAATTGTAAGACCTGCTCATTGGGCACGATTATTGTCGGTGAAATTGTTTATTGCTCAAGCGAAAGCCTCCAAAGGATATTGTACGGGCTCTTGATGAAGAAGGCAAGTGTCTTCTGAGTTTCACTTTTCTATGCCATGTTCTTCTCGCTGGGTAGGACTGTGGGATTTGGCGAGAAGTAGAAGTGTGTAGTGATTTTACAGAATTATTTAGTTCTTAATTCTTCTTAGAGAACAATCCGAAAGGCCAAGAAATTAAAAAGAAAAAAAATCAATATTTAAGGCATAGAAAAGCCCTTTAACTATGTTTTATATTTTAATAATTCCTACATTTTCTTTTATTGTCTCATCACATAAATCACATAGCATAAATGAAAATAAAAATATGTTACCAATAAATAAAAGTTATCAAGAACGCATCAAATTTGGAAATGCTATATGAAGCTTCCATAAATTTGTGATTTATTTGTAGAACAGGTACTTGTGGGTGTATTTTGTAGAAAACATTACCTCAATATCCTCCTCTCTTGAAACATTTCAGGTGAAACAGATAACCTTTCAGGACCACCTAACCTTAGTCTCAGTCAACTTATTGCCTTTCCTTTCTCTCTTTTCATCCTTGCCTGGACGATAACCTGCAATCCAATAAGTAGCTGTAATCTTATATTTTGAGATTGGCCAAGAAGAACATCTATTTGTTAAAATTGGAGAAAAATTCACATACTATAAAATCGTATCGTCGTCAACATAAACTTACTACGCTATTCTATAAAACCTTATTTTTGGCCGAAGCCTGTTAATGAATCAAAGTTATTTGATTAACTATGCCAGCCTAGAGAAATGTCATTGAAACATATTTTATGCAATATGCATTTAAGGTGGACATAGCATTCTTGATATTTGCTTTAAAAAAGAATTCATGGGAATATTTGGATCATCTGCCTTACTTTCAAGTACAATTATTTTGAAGGCTTTGATTCAAGCTGCAATTGGAAGAAGGCCGCATCTTAGCCTAAATGCCCTGATGAACTGGCCTGTTCCTGCCTAAATGCTTTCTTCTCCACTTCTCTCCTCTTCCCTAAAGAAAGTAGTCTTTTGTCGGGAAGCAAGTAAAGGATTTAACAAAAAGCGAGGAAGAGTCGAACTGAAGCAGTGCATTACCAGAAGTGGACGGGGAAGGGGATGAAAGAAGCCGGTGGAAATTGTCGGCCTCCGCCTTTCAACTTTCTTTCATTGTCAGGTCTAATTAGGGAAATAAAAAGAGGCTAGTGGCTTCCAGCGACAAAACATGATGGATTAGCCATACCCATGGCCCCTACAGTGGGAGGAGCGCGTCCTCATCAAATATGACAAACGATCTCACTGAAAAAGGACTAAATTTCTTGATTCCTGACACGAGCTTTCTTCATATGCTCTCCTCTTTCAAACAAATAAAACTTCGATGGATTTCTGTAGAAGTTGCCTGTATCAATAGAAATAATATGAGAGGCTTATTTTGAGAAGAATATAGAAATTTTTGTTGGCAGTTGGTAGAAATTTGCTTTGATGCAGAACACTCAATACAATTTGATTTCCTTGTAATATATACTGTCAGCCATAGTAAAGCTTTAAGCGATGTTAACATCTATTTAGCAAGGAATTTGGAATTGCTTCAGACATAAACAATCTGACATTCCTTTCTGAAAATATTGGTCTTACAAATTATTCTTGTTGTCCATCTCTGACAGCTTCGATTAGGACCGAATTTTAGGACAGAAGTTCATTTCAAAAATACTATACAATACATGGGCCCGATCAACAATACTATTTGCATTATTCATATAAGGTCTGAAATTATCTTTCAGGTGTCACGTTAAATAATTTCACGTGTTTATTCTTTAAAAGTGGTTGTTAAATGTTAGCAAATTTAAGGTTAGGAATGATTATGAATAACATACTTATTCCAAAAAAGCCTGCTGTAATAAAATTTGACTCTGGTAAGAAGCAGATAACAAGGAATGGAAGATATGAGAAGGGAAACGGAATGTAAAAAACTCGGGAACCATTTTCCAGAGCCTCCTATGTCCAAATGTCATGTAAAATCCATGCCAAAATTTCACCTAAATCTGCATGAAGTTAAAAAAAGCATCGAATATGCTCAAAATAAACACCTAAAGAGTATAGAAAAAGAAGTTGCCCATCTTTAGAGAGTGTAGATATAACCGAGTTTATAGACATTAATACATGAAATGAATATATATATATATTCACATGTTTATGTCTGTTATTGCCGTCAATTTGATTTTGTCTGATTTTTCTATATTATTACGCTATGCTTTAGAAAACGATTAAAAATCAATAAAATTGTTGATTCTTAAATTAACAGTATTATTGAGGATTAAATATTTCATAAAATTGTTTAAGATATATTGAATTCTCTAGCTCAATCTTTCTAGCTCCTTAGCTCACTCTCTAGAAGCTCCCTAACTAGCTATTGTTCTATTTCTTTAGCTCCTTAGCTCACTCTATAGAAATTCTCTTATTAGCTCTAGCTCACTCTTTCTAACCTCTTAGGTCACACTCTAGGAGCTCCCTAACTAGCTATTGTTCTATTTCTTTAGCTCCTTAGCTCACTCTATAGAAATTCTCTTATTAGCTCTAGCTCACTCTTTCTAACCTCTTAGGTCACACTCTAGGAACTCTCTAACTAGATCTAGATCCAGAATGTATTGAGGAGTATATAACACTTTAGTCCTCTCTAACTTGTTCATCAAAAACTTTTTCAAAAAGTTTAAATCCTCATAGGAAATTAAAATATTAACATATAACATACTCTTGTTTTACTGCGTATTTACAAGTGCGTAAATCTTGCATGGGGGCGGTAAAAGGTTGGGCTACTCACGAAATGGCTGACTATCACAGTATTATATTATACATTGTCTATCTTCCTCTCTATTCTTCTATAGTAGTAGTAGTAGATTGAAGGGCAATCAACTTTTAGGTCATTACGCCCTATAAACACCCCCTAATATGTCCACTATATATCAGTTAATAAAATACAGGAATCAGGATTATTTCGACCACTATAACAACCTAAATTAATGNAGATCTAGATCCAGAATGTATTGAGGAGTATATAACACTTTAGTCCTCTCTAACTTGTTCATCAAAAACTTTTTCAAAAAGTTTAAATCCTCATAGGAAATTAAAATATTAACATTACATTTCAGGTCCATTATTTTTCAATTGAACTTTAGCAATATTATATTAATATATAAGACAAACAGTAGTAGACTCATTATGATATTAAAATAAGAAGTAGACTTGTTGGTAAGTTTAACAATAATTTCAAGAACGCCCATTGATTATGCAGCAATTTCAATAAAAGTGAGGAAGTTTAGGAGAAATTCCTAATGTTTTTTTCAATATCTTAAGCATATGTATAAAGAGAGAGATTGTGCATTTATGAGACTTTTGAGTATTCCGCAAAAATTTGATTTATTACGAGTGTGCGTTCCCCATGCAATTATATCTTTATGATAGTGGTGCGGAGGTAAAGTTTTGCTGTATTCAGTCTATTTAATTGTAAACAAGTTTAAATTAATTAAGTAAGTTGAGGTAGACAGTGAGGGGCGAGTGTTTGTCGGGGACTTACTTTGACAAATCAATGTGAAGCGGCCTAGGACTAGCAGAATATACTTAGCGCCATCTCCACTGCTCAGTATGCGAGAAGTTTGAGCTATCTCTTTACAACGACGCCAGGGGTAGAAGCCCATAGCCTCTAAGACCCCTTCAACTCGAGCACTAACTATCTACCTGCCCCCCACCTAACTTATATAAACCAATGTATAATTAATGAACGAAAATCCGCGAATAGTGATATAACTTACAGATATTATAACGTTATCAGTCCCGTCTGCTCCCTTATTTAAATATTTATCGTGTTTCGTGACTCTTGGTACTGAATCAAGGATAAGAGGGGGAGAAAAAAAGAATTGATCCAGGTTGTTTTGTCATAGCCTCTGAAAGAAAGAATTGGGACGAGATGCAGCATTAATGTTCTTTAGTTGGAGTTTTTAAATATCTTTTATTTCATATTTTGGAAGGGGGAATAAGAAAATATGGAGCCTATAACTTTATTTCCTCATAAGAAAGTAATTGATTTGAAAACCTGAAGTTGCGTTTGTTTTTGCTCAAAGAAATTACTGAATTCCAGATCGTCAGATACATCAACTTTCTTTTAGAATTACATAACTTAAGTCTTCCGTTTCAAAACCATAAATAATTCTTATATGTTCACTTTGTTTATTATGCTTTCAATTTGTATAGTATATATAATGTTTTTATTACATTATACCACAAAAATGTTTAAAATATCTGAAGTGTGCTCCAATTAAAGAAAAACATTCATTAAATCATATAACGACATACAGTTATATTGAGAACTAGATTGAGAAATATAAAATTTATGAGATAACCGAGCCAAATCCTGGCATCAATACCTTAACAGCTCTTGTCGTTGACAAGCTTCCCTTCTTCCTCCTGGGAATAAAACAAAGGACATTTCTACTAAAGCCTCCTTCCAAGTGTTTTGATCTTTTTTGAAATGCATATTATACGTTACATAAAATTTAAATATATTTTAAATATTTCTACAGATAATTAAAAACTTCTATGAAAATTATAAGTAAAAATACATTCTCCTGTAGTATATATAATTATTAAGTTAAATATGTATGATCAAATATTGATTAGGTATGGTAAATTCCAGTTTTATATTTACGTTTTTAAGTTTTACCCATTTTTCTGTTTTGCTTGAAGCCAAAACATCCAAAGCTCTAACTTTCACTCAACAATTGTTAATATTTTGGATTTAACAGTGATTCATCGTACTAAGTGACTTTTAGGCCAATAAAAACCAGTGGTACACCCACCATTCCATACTCACGGGTATAATGGCAAAAAATAGCAAAAGTCGGTTGTGGGGATCTTTAAAATTAAAGATTTTATACAAAAACGAATTCAAATTTTTTCATGATTATTAATATTTACTCATAGTAAAGTGTAAGTTAGTTTTTATTAATATTAAAATTTCATTACTGAATTAATAACTTTCCTATAATGCTTAATTTGGGCCGATCCTTTTCATCCTATACCTACACTTCGCACACCCCTAACTACACTCTCTTATCTCTATTTGCAGATGACAAGCCTATCCTGTCTTCCCACCCCGATATTAAAACTGCTTCAAAAGACCTAAAATACTATGCTGAAAATATAAAACAAAAAAACAACTCGAAGAATTTTTACCGAAATTGTGAATTTCAATCTTTAGAAGATCTCACTACAATCAACATACCGGGTAGAAATCTAGGGTGCCGCCAAACTTCCAATATCCAACGAATCCAGTCCTTTTTTAAATAATAATCAAATTACAAAATATTTTTCCATTAACAGAAATACAATAAATAAATAAAAGTTAAAAAAAATTTTTTTGTGTAACATTTATTTCTCAATCAAGTCTTTATAAACCCCCGACTATTTTTAAAAATTAACAAACTCATCTAACGATTTGCAATTAGAAGCTGAAATACCAAAGTTTTTATTTTTTTTAAATAATTNTTGCTTTACTTTTCATAAATAATTTTATGCTTTCAACTTATTCACATCAACTGGTTTGGGTTCGAAAGCACTTCTAGTCCAAGCTTCTCTTCACTAAAATAAATCCTGTTTTGGATTTCAGAAGAAATTTAAAATTCTAATAAGAAAAAATAACGCTTCAGATTGCTATCAAAGTAGTCCAATTCTAGCACTTTATTTCTCAGAATCACTAAAACATATTTTCTATCATTTATCTTTTACATTGTAAAAAAAAGATCCATTTTTCTTAGTTTTGTTTACATTTATCAGAGCTCTTAATTTATTATATTAATAACATATGCAGATATTTCTTTATTATATATATTCAAAAACATCTCATCAATAAGCTGTGACTATTTCATGGCTTATTATTTTTTAAAACTTTGCTTAGCATAATTTATTTTGAGGTTTAATAATATGTAGGATGAAACATATTAGGCATTATGATTTGGAATGTTGCCTTCTGATAAAGCGCCTCAAGCACTAAACACCGACTGGGTTGTAGAGAAACTTTGTTGATGGTAACTAATCAATGGACATACCTTTGAAGATGGTAGGTTGGAGAGTCTTGGAAAAGGTCGGACTCTGAACAAAGCCGGACTGTCCCATCCCAGGCCCAATATCGCATTAGTCACTCATTGTCAACTCATATCTAAACACCGACTGGTTTGTAGAGAAACTTTGTTGATGGTAACTAATCAATGGACAAACCTTTGAAGATGGTAGGTTGGAGAGTCTTGGAAAAGGTCGGACTCTGAACAAGGCGGGACAGTCCCATCCCAGGCCCAATATCGCATTAGTCACTCATTATCGTCGACTCATATCTAAACGAAACTTACAAATGATAAATGTGAAATAGCATTCGCTCCTTTCCGGAAAGAGAATATAAATGGCTTTAACAGATATCAGGAAAAGTAATGTAAATATATTTATGTTTTTTTTAAGCATGAATAATTTTATTTATGTAGATATATTAGTAGAATTTATGTATATATCTGCAGAAATTTTTATAGATGACATTGTACTTGGTGTTATTAAATCTACTTTTGGCCCAAAGTTAAAACTTCTTAGTGGTATGACATTGAAAATATAAGCTAACTTTCTTTTCTAAAGTTTTAATAACTATCTTTTACTAGGCTACTACTTCTATAACTTAGGCATAATAATATTCATGTATTAATAAATTTATTTAGTACCGGTTACCGGTTATGTTGAAAGAGAATATGTATAGATGGCCTCTAACTCCATCTAGCTAACCTTATAACTTCTTAGATGTACGTTAGTTACAATATTATAGATGTATGATAGATTAGTTACAATAACATCTCTACTGATATTATTATTATTTCCCTAAAATTGTAAAGAAGCGTTTAAACTTTACTCATACTATAAAAAATATTTACAGAAAACAAAATAAATATTACAGTCGGTAGAAGATAAATAGATATTTTTTATGTCCGCCTTGCTTAGACTGGTTTTGCTCAATCGGGTTCTGAAAATCAATATAATTTGTAAATTAAGTAAACTTAAAGATAGGTTTGATACAAGGTTTGAATTGGAATTATTCAACTAGCTATATACATAAGTATGTAATAAACAAAATCCGAGAGTTCCGTGTAGTATTTACTGTGTAAAGCCGAGGTGGGTTTTCAGGAGACCTGTTGACAGAAGTGTGCTGAACCGGGAGGAAGTCCATGTAAACATAAATGACCGATGGGTAAGAATCGCTTTCATTTAAAAGCGACATTCCAGACAAAAGCTCACACCCGTAAAGGAAAAACACTTATCAAAAGTCATCTGATCTCACTCTCTTTTTTTTCAAATGTGTATATTGCAGTCATTGATAACAGACCAGCTTCCAGGATATGAGAATGTCTCTTACTTAAATACTTCATTACCGTCTGCCAACATGATGAATAATGCCTCTTTATCTAGAAATGAGCGTCTTTACAATTTAAATGCATTATTTAATTTCTTATTCATCGAAGGGTGACGGTAAAGTTCCATGTCCAGCATATTTCTCCGACTTCATCATATATTTATTAAATTTCATTGGCTTAATTTTATTAAGTGAAAAGTCTATGTATTACCAAAAGTATTGTAATGAAGACCCATCGAGTAATCAAGACCCAGGAGGAAAACGTGTAATTCCTGTATAGAACCACTGTCCTTTATCTTCAAATATATGATGATGCCACATTATGTTTTCCTAAAAAAATTATATCATCACAAAAACCTCTATAAAAAATAGAATCCGGTTCTTTATTGTGGCGCAACCAATTGAAAGTAGGTTACTGGTATCGTCGTTTGTTTCGATTGGCCGACATCTAAGGGATAACGAAATCCAATTTATTTCTTCTGTAATGGCATCTTGATCTACATAGAAGAAAGGAAATTGCTGGAAAGGTTATGGGTGTTGTTCCTATTGGAAAGTCCTCTTCTTTTTAGTACTCCTACTAGCTGCATGTGTGGGAACTCTCAAATCTAAGAGTAATTTATGCTCTTAATCCTTCCCTCGCTTTTTCCTAGCGTCATTTGAATTTTCACAGGATCGGACAGAGCTTCCAATTCCTGCAAAACTCAATCTCACACAATTAACTTTATTGCAGCTCCGTTGAAAATACACCTGGACCCAGAGGGTTATTATGTGTTCCTAGCCGCAGCAACTTCCACTGAGTTTTTCAAGTGGTTCACCTCCCCTGTAGTATTTATCTAGGGTGTATTTGTAAAACCCTTTACATTTTCTCACCCATATGATGCCGAGTATAGACTGCATCAATAGACCTAATCCTACAAATAACGCCATATTGAAACAATATCTGCCTCAATCACCTTTTAGAATTCGAAATAAACGGTTCATGATGGATTTCACCTCATCTGTAGGTTTCTTTGTTAATCTTTTTTACAGATATATTGTGATAAAATCGATTCTAATTAAGTATTTTTTGTACTAATATATATATA
>KZ807461.1:263064-274388 GCA_000696205.2 Oncopeltus fasciatus
TGGTAAGTACGCCGGCCCGGATAGCAGGAGATCCAGGTTCGATTCCTGGCTGGGACAGATAGATTTTTTTATTCTATTCCCTCTCATTAATTGTTTAAATTTACGTGGGATAATAAACCACAACCAAATAAATATTTTCAAATTTGGTTATATTTGTGTCTACATATACATATATATAGTCTGCATATCTGAATGACTTTTGAGGAGAAACGAAATTTCATGTGTATGGTGGTTGAAACGGGTGAGACTTTTGAAGGCTTATGAATATAGTAATGCAAAGAGCTTGTCTAAGGCAGTAGGAACGAGAGAGCCCAAAGACTTAATCTTCAAGTCGGTGGGGAAGACAAATCTTCATTAGTTCGTAGGGAAAGAAGGCCTTGGGTCCCATCCTCTGCTGGATAAGAAAGCCCTAACTGCCATAAGTAAGTAATTAGAAAAGACAGGGGGACATGGAGTTTTTGTATGTCGATGAGGTTGAATCTCAGGCGGTACAGATAAAAGGAGTTAATGTTCGGCTTTGTCATAGGCAGAGTCGTAGAGGAAGGGATTTGGGATTTTACTCTGTTTTATAATAAGACTCCAAATAAAGTGATTGGAAAGTGTTGAACGCCTAAAATTTTATCATCTGGTTAGTGAAGAGAAAATAATTAGAATTATAATAATTTTATTATAATTCATATCACTATAGTATAATAATACTCTTCAGATATTTCAAATCTTTCATGAACCCATACATATATAGATATCATTCAATCTCTTGATTCTGTTGGTAGGGCCGATTAAATTCACCGGTGAATAAAAACTTCTAACACAAATGGCTATTGTGTAACATATATATAATATATAGATAAAAATATATACATATGTACATAATATACATTTTACTATGAGTTTTAAATAACTGTTATATGCTATAATTTTTCATTCACGTATGCTGTATTATTTGTTACATTTCACGTACCCATCTACTCCCTTGCTAAACACACAGGGATGTATATGTAGTTCGTGTAATTTGCGAATAGAATACATGTTTATGGCCGTGATGTAAGGCAAACTTATATATTTCAGTTGTGTCTTGCCAATCTCGCCTCTTGGCGATCTGTCTCCCACATGAGTTTGCCCCAACACTGTACCAGGGAAGTCCATCACACAGCTCCACTCCATCACCGTCTTAGTACACGAAGACTTTAACAGTTCTGACGGCGAGTGGCTAAATGTAGCATAACCCTCTGAGAATTTGATTTTTCAGGCAACTCTAGCAACCTGTTGGAATAAATTCTTGGGAAGTGAAGACTTACCGTACAAGTTTATTTTAAACACCTGCTACATTGTGCTGACTAATATTAATTAATTGAATATTACAAATATATATTTTTTTACACGAGTATGTTTAAAATTAATAATATATTCTCTTTATTTTAGGTACGTATCAATTATGTTCCCAATTGTCAAGTGATATCTGCGTCTGAAAAAATGGTAAGAAATAAATTCATCATATAAGAACTAATTAGGAATTTTATGATCCATAAATAGATAAGAGACACTAGGGGATTTCTTTTTTGTTGCTCTTAATATATTTTTTTGCTGTTCTTTATTGAGTTACGGAAAAGTATATATTTTTCATCTCTAAACAGAACTCATCAAAGTAATTAATTTTCAAATGCAAAGAAAATTGTGCAGTAGAAAAAATAAAATATATATTTAGGCAATCCGCATCAACAGAAGAATAACAATTTTGTATTTGAAAAACAGGCGACACCGAAGGATCGCCTGCTTAAAAAAGTAATAAAAAAATCCTAAGATGATTTTAGTTGGGGTTCGGTCGAGGTCCGACCGAACTCATCTCACCCTTATCATCAAAAAATTAATGTTGCCAAAAACCTCATCTACAGAGCACTAACACTCTCTAACAAGACTTTCCACAGAAAAAATATAAAACGTGTTACTGACATCCTCCTGTCCAATGGTTTCCCTACCCACACCATTAAAAAACTTTTTANTATTTATGAAATTTTTTAAGTATATGTAGTTTCTTTTTGACGATTTAAAAAAAGAAATGTAATTAGCATAAATAAAAATTCGCCTCAGATATAGTTACAAAAATATATAATGTTAAGCACTGTTAATAATTTTAAGAACTACTTTAATATAATTCACTTCAAAATCTGTGTATAATATTCTATATTATCGGAAAATAGATATACTCCCTATAAAGAAAGCCATTAAAACAAGAGAATAATTCTCCATTTTATTTAATTAATATTATATTTTATCTTCTTATAACCTAACAATAACCTTCTAATCAGTATCAATAAAAATATCAGATAGGTAGATATATAAAGAACTTTATTTGAATAAATATACAATGATTCTTATTGAATTACATGGCCATCTGAGGAAATTGTGGAAATATTTATAGTATACATATCTGTGTGTGTACTTAAGCAATGAATAAATATTACTTATATGTAAGTACATATAAGTAATATTTAACAGAATTGTTTCTGTTTCAGGTAATTACCAACTTATAAACTCAGGTTACTCAGTTGAACCAGTCAACATATGCCAGATATTTTGGCACTTGTATGTTTTGCTTTATTTGTTTATTTTTAATTTCACTGTCTTTTTTCGTTATTGTATTTATAAAATGTCGGTAATGTCAATTACATTTAAAGCTGAGGGTGAGTAAACTTCGTATCTTTGTTTAGAAATACTTTTGTATCCTCTTAGTCGCATATCACACTTCCATATAGGTAGAGTTCGTTTTTATAGACATTCCTTCAGAAATATAGCTAAAACATAATAAAAAAATCAGTAAAGATAAATATTGTCCCTGTAAAAATTGAATATTGGAAAGGTGTTATTGGGGGGGCATGTGATACCGCAATATCTGCTTTAACCACAAAAATACAATTTGAACATACTCAAAGGCATATTGTCTTTCAGAGCTGTGGTTTCTGAATAGTAATATAGGGGCAGCCCAACTGTCTGGGAGTTTCTCAGGGCTGTAACCTCTCTTGGAACTCCTCTTTCTTTTCTTTACCAACTGCCTTCTATATCCGTCAGGTCATTTGAGGTTGTTTTTTTTTTTTTTGTTTTTTTTTCTCTCTTCATATCTTCATATTATTTTTTATGAAGTGTTGGAAATGAGAAGGTCACGGGGCCTATTCAGGCGACGTGGTGGATTATCAGGATGTGTAATACTTGATAGAGTTTGGGCTAAAGGATTGGGATGCATGGAAAGGAGTGGAATTTATTAAAACGGGTTGTAATGACGTCTTTAACTAAAGGAATTTTAAGGTTATTGTAGAGTAAGGATTTTGTGACGTAATAGGGTGCATCAACTATGATTCTTAGGATTTTGGATTGGAAGGACTGTATTCTTTGGATGTTAGATGGTTTAGCAGTTCCCCTCAGTTCGACTCCATAAGTCCAAATAGATCTCAGTAACGTCTAATAAATGATAAGTTTGTTGGTCACAATTAGTTTGACTGGCGACTTAGTAGCTTGTAAAGTAATCCAAATCTCCTATCCTGTCTTTTGATTTTTGTGTGTGGGTTCCATGTTAGTCGGGAGTCAAGATGAAAGCCTAGGTACCTGACGCAATCGGAAGTTGGGATAGGGATGTCATTAAAGTAAATTCTGCCAGGTTGTTTCTTCCTTAGTGTGAACATAACATGACAGCATTTCCCTTCGTTGATCTTAATGCGCTAACTCTAGCACCAACGCTGTATAATCATCAGATGCCGTTGGAGATTTTGCCTGGCAGTAAGTGAGTCAGCATTGGTAGAAAGGATTGCTTGGTCACCTACAAAGGTTGCTAAGAGTGTGTTAGGATGTGACGGGATATCGGCAGTGTACAGGATGTAAAGGATGGGGCCGAGCACACTACCTTGTGGAACTCCCGCCTCCACTTGGTAATAGTCGGAGTAATCCAATCCTTGTCGAACCCTGAAGAATCGATCGGTTGGGTAGGAGCGAAAGATAAGGTAAAGGGTGCTTGGGAGGATGGATTTTAATTTGAACAGGAGTCCACGATGCCAGACCCGGTCAAATGCTTGTGACTCATCGAGGAAGGCACCAACGCAGTACTGCTTGTTCTCGTAAGAGGAAGAAATGCAATCTACAACACGAAACCCCTATTGGATCGTGGAGTGTTTGGTTCGGGAACCAAACTGGTGTTTTGGAAGTATTTGGTGAGTGTCTAGGATTGGTGTTATCCTTTCAAGAAGAATCTTCTTAAAGAATTTTTATAAAAGAGGAAGCAGGCTTATTGGGCGATAGGAAGAAGGATTACTTGGGGGTTTACCAGGCTTTGGCAAGAGGATTACAGTAGATAATTTCCACAGGAGAGGAAAGTGTATGGTTCGGAGAATGCTGTTGTAGAGGTAGGTGAGGAAAGTTACAGCCTTTTTGGGTAAGTGGTTTAGGATTTTGGCTGTAATAAGATCATACCCTGGTGACTTGTGTTTAGGCAAGCGGGAAAGGATACATTTGACCTCAGAGGCGGTGACAGCTTTAGGAGGTGGAGACAGATGAGTGAAAGTTTGCTGATGATGACGGCCAAAGACCTCAGCTATATTTGCATCGAACGCTGCCCAGGTGCCATCATCGCGGCGGAGAGGAGAGGTGGGGGAGTGGTATTTGAGGATTTTTCTGGTGGCAGTCCTGAGGGATTTGTCTTCCATTGTGAGTGAGGAGAGATGTTTGTTGAATTCTTTATTGTGACAAGGTCTGAGTTCCCGTGTCACTAAACGGCTTAGTTTGTTATAAGCTTGGTGGTCGGATGGGTGTCGTGTTCTCTGCCATGTGGTTCTGGCCCCTCTTTTGGACAGTATTCTTATACTCAGGAGGACAGACTCTTGTCTGTATATGCATGAGAAGAGTTGGTGTTTGGTATTTGGTGTTTAAAGGATTGGGATTTAGAGGTTTTTAGGAGGTAGGTTTGGATGCTTTCCAGCACGACTGTTGAATAGCAGAGGTTGAACAGCATCGTCACGTTCTTTCGGGGATTTTAAGGAAACTCTGAGGTCTATGGTGTCTTCAAGGAGGGATTTAAACCTTTCCCAATCAACTTGGCCAATAAAAAAAAAAAAAGAAAAAAAAAAAGAAATAAAAAAAAGAAAAAAAAGAAATCAAAATATGTATTTATTTTGACAAAGGGTATCAACATAGAAAAAACAGTATTATTGTTTGACGGCTCCTTAAGAGGCGTCTATGCTTTACAATTTTTTAAATTTGAAATGTGTATTTCATATACATCATGAATAAATTATTGAAGTAAAAATCTAAGAAATGAGATTGAACTGAGTTTAGGAATTAGGCTGGATGGTGTGGTTCGTTTTACGCTAAAATCGATTATTGCCATTGCTATTTCTCTTTGAACGGTGATGAAATATCGTTCCAATTTAAGTATATGCACCGCCAAAGCGAGTATTATGCTGAAATATATGCACGTTTTTCTCCTCGTAAACAGACAGTTTTCGAACACATACTGTTTTTTATGAAAATACAGCAGAAGCTTGGTGGGCAGGTTGCATAAATTGAGTAAACTAACATAACTAGTAAAATTTCAACCTTTTTCCAATTAAATTTAAAAAAAAAATCTTATAATCGACAAAAGACGAATATTTATAATCTTCTTTCAATATTCTAAATATTCAATATATGTCTTTAAAAGAAACTCCCTTTCGAAGATATTCTCTCTAAATGGGGAAAAAAAAAAAAAAAAATTCCAATGATGATATTAAATACCAAAAAAATTAGAAAAATAATTTTTGTTGAAAAAAATTGAAGAATTTTTTAAGACAATTAAATTATAATTTGCATAGAATTTTGGTAGACTTGAAGAACATAATGATTCTTATTATCAAAATTTTATTATATTAACTTCCCGTTCACACACTTCGGCTCTTGAAGGAGGGGGTTATCTACACTATTTTAAACATCTAGGTTACTGGACCAACATTATTTATCGATGGGAATCGAAACGGCTGGGCCAGGCATGCGAGACCCAAATATATTTTTTAATAAAAAGTTTATTGTTTTTCAACATTTTAAATTAATATATTTGAGAAACAAACTAGTGATAAGGACTTTCTTGGTAAAAAAAAATCTTAATTAATGGCAGGAAAAAGGGGATGTTTCGGATAATTACGTTATTGTTAAAGGTAATATCATTATTCTGAAATGGATTATCCAGCCACTTAATCAGGAGTCCAGTAATTGGAGAGAAATCAAGAAGGTCGAGGTCAGTCACATTCATATAGATGATTAAGAAGAGAGAAAAATACGATTAAATTTTTAAATTGAAACAATACTGACTTAGGTGTAGCAAATCTTTGTTTAGTTCCTTTGTTTCTTTTAAATGTATTATATGATTAATTCTTGTGCAGTAAAATATATATCCCTAAGGAACTGAAATATATATTTGAATCGAATACAAGGAACGTTAAACATAAATAACATATCTGTCATACCTTCCATTGTCCGTCTTCATTGGTTTCTGCAAACCATCCTCCGTGTTGGCGAGCGCTTTCGGACATTGTCCATCCTAGTGGCCGAATACATGCGTTCTCTGTCACTGTCTGTATTCAACAGTTGAACTGGTTTGCAGAAACCAATGAAGACGGACAATGGAAGGTATGACAGTTCTATATTCATTGGTGGTGGAAATAACTTTTTAGATTATAAATAACATATTTTCAGGAATCCTAAAATATTAAAAACAAAATAAATAACACTGCATCCTCTACACATCTTTTCACTAAAAGCGTTTCATTATTTATATAGGAGGGGTTAATACTGCATCCTCTACACATCTTTTTACTAGATAGGCCTCATCAGGATCAGCGACATTTGTTTTTATCGGAAATTCGATTAGCTTACGCCGCATCTACATAGTATTTTTTTTCAATAATATCTTGAAACTAGCTATAGAAGTAAAACGCACTGTACCAGACCAAAAGTTGAATTTTCGACTATATCATATACATTATGAAAGTATGCTATAAATATTTTTATGGGAATATATAAGCCAAAGAAACCATAAATGGTGGAGGGAAGGAGTAGATGTGGGAAGAGAAGCAGACAATGTAGATTCACAGACAGGAGTAACCACACGCTGACAGCCCCTGAGTTATAGCCCTACTAATACCCAGTCTACCCTTACACATCCAACTTCTCAATAAGAATTATTAAATATAGTTTAATATGGTTTCAGCTGCCTTTATATATTCCACACTATGTTTTATAAAAATGATGAACATTTTCAGACGCCTACAAGCTTGTTATTTGGTTACAATGTGATAATAGAAGATTATGAAAAAATTCTACATCAAACATAACATCGTTTGCAAAAATACACAGAACATCATTAAACCATAAGAGCTAAAAGAATAATGTGACCGTGAATCGAACATTTTAATTTATTTAAGAATCGTATATTTAACATATTTTGAGACCTGGAGCGAAGAAAATCGAACGGTGGAACAGAATAAACGCTAAAGTTACTTTCTGAAAGCTGAGACATTAGGTAAAGGAGCTTTATAGAACGCTGGACAGGGGTAGGAGGGAGCACGTCCCCTAGAAGGACCTTTCCCCAATAGAGCCATAGAATAAACGCTAACGTTACTTTCTGAAAGCTGAGACATTGGGTAAAGAAGCTTTATAGAACGCTGGACAGGGGTAGGAGGGAGCACGNTCGGACTGCAGAATTTTTCTAATCATTTAGACTGGTTATATATGCCCCAAGATAAAGATAAGATAATCAAGTAATTGGAAAGTGAAGTTGGAAGGAGCAGATGCAGTTAAAGAAAATTTGCTTTTAGGAAGGACATTTTTATTTCTTAAAAGAATTATCTTTATTCTTGAATGGAGTTATTTAATTCCCTTTTAAAGCACTTTAAAAAACGGGAAAAGTTAAGCTACAATAAATGGCTTTTACATTTCCTAATTGCATTAGACTCTACACTAAATGTAGGACACAAAAAGTTTGTGGAAAATTAACAGTGGAATCCTGGGAAGGAGAGAACCAGTCTAAAAGAATAATCAGAAGAATTTCGTTCTCCCTTTAATAGCACAACTTCTAAAAGTCAAATATTTGGGCTAAAAGAAGGACACCTTCACCGAGTGAAGCTCATTTTGCTCCTGTTAAATTTTTTCCCTCAGATTCTCTTTCCCACCCCCCACCCCCGTCGCCGGCAGCCCTCTTTTACCAAAGAAAACGAAATACCTTCCCCTTCATACTTAGCTTTAAAATGTAGATCCGTGTAGTTAAGGTGCTTTCAATGAATAAATTGTCATAAATTAAGAAGGCGTTACGTTCTTTATTAAAACCCTAAAGAGAGTTGAGGTGGGGGCCGACTCAAAGCGGGTTAGCAGCAGAGATTAATGATTTTAATAACTGTTTTTTCTCCAATTAAACTTTTGAGGATTAATGTGAATGTCCCCTAGCAGTTTATGAGGTCAGTCTGTAGACCGGACTTTATGTCGTAAACGAAAAGTCAGTTTGACATTTCCAAATTTATAGTCTTCGTCTTCTGTTTCGGATAGTTATACAATTTTAACAACGTTGATTTTATTACGCAATGTTAATTGAAAGATTAGTGAATATATTCTTTTACCTTTTTTTTTTTTTGTATATTTTTTAAGAGAGGGAGGCGTTATCTCCAGGTAACCACTATATTCTTAACAGCCATGACTTAAGACAGGTTTCTATAGTGCTAAAACAGCCTGCCCAGTACGGGTCTCGAACTCACCGTGCCAGGATTCAGAGTTGTTTTGAACAGTGACCTGTTTACTGCTATCCCGACTCTTCTAAGCAAATATTTTATACCTCAATAAAATTTAAAGTGGTTTCTTCCGAGGAAATTTAGTACAAAACCATACTTTCACGTTTATTGACTTCAGGTTTCATTGGTCCAAATAGGCCCAATAATATTTAACCTTTATGTATATATTATTAGAATCGTAACTCGTAAAAAAAATTACTTTACTCCTGTTAAATTTCAAAGTAATTCCCACAATAGAAGTACTGAGCTAAGCAAGTTTTTTTTATTTTTAATATTAAACTTTTATTTAATTATTACATTCTGTTAAATTAAAACATTTTGTAATTTGATCACCACAATGAATTAGAAAAAAAAAGACATTCAATATTAATCACATGAGGAGAGAAGGTGACCAATGACACCAATGACGCTTTTTCTACGAATTGATTCGACTTTTTGTAGAAAAAATATACTTAAATATTCAATGTAGGCTTTTTTAGACACACACGCACGCGCGCACACCTACACAGACACACACAAATAAATATATTTATATTATAGAAGCATGCATCTGAATAGATACGAAGTGTGATGGCATTGTTGAGTTATGATAGTGTTTATTGCTCTAACTATGTGCTGAATCTGCTAATGTGATAATATTGTACGGATTGTGTTCTTCTGTTTATATTTGTGCTTATATTTTGGCTTATAATACTTACTTATTGCTTGTAAAAGTATTGTATTCTCTTATAGTGAGCCAGTAAATATTTTGCAAAATTTCACATGGGTCTTCTAACAGACTAGCAGTATTTACATTAGGAAAATTTCGGTTAGATTATTAACTTGAAATTCCAACTAAATGCAGTCAGGTGAAATTCTTTTATACACCATAAAGCCACTATCATGATAGTACTCCAAATTAAATTGACTCCTGAGATGGGCGAAGTAAGGTCATCCCTCAGGTTGGGTGTCACCTGAAGGGCAGATAAGGGATTGGTGTCGGAATCACATTTTTGGTGGATACTCAACTCAGGGAATCAGTCAGGGATAAGAGATAAGGACAGTTCCTGCAGATAGTCAAGTAGTAATTGACGAATCACCCATAGCCAAACTCCCTACTCTTCCCCGCTCACCTATTCCCGACTGACATTATTCATATTTCACACCTATTTTCCTTTGTGTTTTCAATAATTAATCATCCAGTGCATCAGAGACCGATTTCTTTTAATGATAGCAGAAAAAATGCAATACTTAAGTCTCCAGAATTAACTAGGAAAGTCCGTATTCATCGTCTGTGTCTTTTGAGGTTCAGTATTTTATCATTGAGTAATTTACTCAAAAAAGTAAACGTGTTGGATAAATTTTAATTTTAAAATAATATCTGATAGCTGATGAAACACTAATAATTTATAAATTTTGTATTTATTAAAGGATGAAATATTGAATCATAAAAGACACAGGCAGAAAACAGACTGTTGATCTGCCAATAACATCACAGTGAATAAAATATTTTGTTGACTTACGATATTGACTTTTTTGGGGGATTCTTCATGATCATTTAAAGAGAGATAAGTCCTTACAAGCTTTTTATTTCCCTACTTATAAAATTATTGTGTGTGAGTAAATAATACCAAGTGATAATAAGATATCATTTAAAATAAAAAATTAGATGGCAGAATATTATTTGAAAGAATATGAATTTTAATATGAGATCTAATTATTTGAAATGTTATATAATAATATTTAAATTTCCAAAAAACTTTGTTTATCAGATAAATATGACATTATAAGCAAAATATTGAATTGAAATGTGAAATTTTAAGTATAGCACTTATTACTTCTATTCCTTGATTAATTCTTTAGGAAGAATATCTCTTGCTGGTCAGACTGTTTGATTTGAACTAGTCCATAGATGCTCTTGTTTTTCGGGTCTCTTGTGTAACTGGTTAGTCTCTTGCTCCTCTCAACGTGGTTTCAGCTGTTTTCTGCACAGTCATGAACGATCCAGGTGAGAACACGTCCCCTATCTCCTTCAATAAAAAATACACTTTAAATAAAATTCTATTATAAAATTTTATTATTAGTCTATATTATAAAATTTTCTACTCGTATTTAAGAAAGTATGCTCGAGAGTGGGGTACACATCTCTTTTAAAATATTGGAACTTAATTGAGAATTTGGGCTTTGTTAATCAAATTGATGTTTCAGTTTTGTGCATTCTAGTATATTGTAGGTTAGCATATTTATTAAGGAATATATTTAAGAACGAAACTAATATTGCGGAGCAAGTCCTTCTTTAAATGTACTAGAGTTTACAAACCGTGATGCCTATTCATTTATCCTAAGATGATTTTAGTTGGGGTTCGGTCGAGGTAGATCCAAAAAACACAAATTAAAAAAATGTATTTTTTTAATGAAGGATTATCTGTTAACGTTTCGGCTTACATTGTAAGCCATCTTCAGGGCTGTAGAAATACAATGTCATGAGAATACAGTAATATTTGAAATTAGTATATAGAGAATTATAATATAATGTGATATCAAGAGTATGAA
>KZ807461.1:277710-291360 GCA_000696205.2 Oncopeltus fasciatus
CTGTGGCAAATGAGTGTCAATTAGGGATATAATCAGTTAGAATGAAAGCAGTCACAGATTAACTAGTGAATCATGTCATTAAGAAAAAAGCATTTCCCATTATGAATAAAGGGCTGAATTACCGAGGAGTAGTAGGTCACCCTGTCACCCTTCTGAATAACTAGAAATGTTTTTTTTTTTTTTTTCTTGGTCTCTTATAGCAAGAGAAGTAAGGAAAATATACTTGTAGATAGAGTGCGTCAGTTGGAAAGGATCAAACTAGATATCTCGTTTCATCCAGTTACATTTATTTCATAAAGGTAAAAAAATAAATAATATGGTTCAAATGGGGTAAAAAAAAACGAGTAGAATAATTACAGATATATAATTAATAATTACAGAAGATTCCTTGTTGGTGCCTTTTTTCATGTATCTTTTTTATTAGTGGACGTATAGAAAAAGATAATAGTACGAACAGCACGTTAAGATATAGAAATAGATGAATTTTAAATACATGTAATGTAAGAGAACAGTAGAGTACCAAGACAAGTATGATAAGTTATTAAATTAAACAAGCGTCATTTAAACAGCTTGACAATGTCAGCTTCTCCGAGCATAAGAATTTAATAACTCAGACTTGTCTCGGTAGCATAAATGGAAATTGCACCGGCCCGGATTGCAGGAGATCCCTGGCTGGGACAGTTAGATTTTTTATTCTGTTCCCCTGCACTAAAAATTGTTATAAAACACGGTATTTAGTTTTACTAAAGCAAAAATAGCAACTGCTACAGCGTTCAGCTAAAATTTCGTTCAATGAGATACCAATTCTCCAAATGATGGAAAGTTACTAGTTTTCTCTCGAAGTCTTAATGTTATAAGAAATTTGATTCTTCCACGATATGCCTATTGCAGAAGAAAAAAATTTCTCTCTAACTTCGAATAACACATGCGATCTCTTCCTCCCAAGCAACAAACACCTAAGGGACTGTGTGTAACCATTCATTCATTGTTACAGCCCCAATATATACGCACTTTTACATTACATCAACAGTTTTAGAGAACAACTACTATTTATTTTCTCATTATTAAATGGTTATTACGCATTTATTTAGAGTATCCTTCTTTCTTAATCAAGAGCACAAAGTTAATTTCAAATAACAATGTCTGCTAGTAAGGAGACAAATGAAGAGAGGGGGTGAGCAAGGATTGTGGGGAGCCATTGAAAAGTACGACAACCCGGGGTGTTAATGAGATCTCAGGAGTAACCACACGCTGACAGCCCCTGAGTTATAGCCCTACTAATACCCAGTCTACCCTTACACATCCAACTTCTCAATAAGAATTATTAAATATAGTTTAATATGGTTTCAGCTGCCTTTATATATTCCACACTATGTTTTATAAAAATGATGAACATTTTCAGACGCCTACAAGCTTGTTATTTGGTTACAATGTGATAATAGAAGATTATGAAAAAATTCTACATCAAACATAACATCGTTTGCAAAAATACACAGAACATCATTAAACCATAAGAGCTAAAAGAATAATGTGACCGTGAATCGAACATTTTAATTTATTTAAGAATCGTATATTTAACATATTTTGAGACCTGGAGCGAAGAAAATCGAACGGTGGAACAGAATAAACGCTAACGTTACTTTCTGAAAGCTGAGACATTAGGTAAAGGAGCTTTATAGAACGCTGGACAGGGGTAGGAGGGAGCACGTCCCCTAGAAGGACCTTTCCCCAATAGAGCCATAGAATAAACGCTAACGTTACTTTCTGAAAGCTGAGACATTGGGTAAAGAAGCTTTATAGAACGCTGGAGAGAGGTAGGAGGGAGCACGTCCCCTAGAAGGACCTTTCCCCAATAGAGCCACAGAATAAACGCTAACGTTACTTTCTGAAAGCTGAGACATTGGGTAAAGAAGCTTTATAGAACGCTGGACAGGGGTAGGAGGGAGCACGTCCCCTAGAAGGACCTTTCCCCAATAGAGCCACAGAATAAACGCTAAAGTTACTTTCTGTAAAGCTGAGACATTGGGTAAAGAAGCTTTATAGAACGCTGGAGAGAGGTAGGAGGGAGCACGTCCCCTAGAAGGACCTTTCCCCAATAGAGCCACAGAATAAACGCTAACGTTACTTTCTGAAAGCTGAGACATTGGGTAAAGAAGCTTTATAGAACGCTGGACAGGGGTAGGAGGGAGCACGTCCCCTAGAAGGACTTTTCCCCAATGTCTCAGCTTTCTGAAAGGAACATTGGCATTTATTCTGTAGCTCGGATTTTCTTTAAAACCCTTTGTCTTTACCATTTGAGAACCTTTTTGGTCTTGAATCTTGTTTTATATACATACTTTTAGAATTACTAAGTAGTTCATTGGTAAAACATACCTAATATTTTTATTGTTCTTACAGAAACAGATCTAAGTTAGTAATAATAGATTTTGTTCAGTTAATGATTAATTAAGTATTAATTAAGTAGCTTAAAACAATTAGTTTTCTTTAATAGGCTGTCAAGTATTTTTTACAGTCACACCCATTTTCCAATGTGAAACATGTGTGCTTGTTTGTTGGTGAGAAACGAAGTTTTTTTTTTTTTTTTTTAGGACATTATAATTATTATTATTATTATCATATTATTATAATTATAACCATGTTATCGATTTAACATAATGGAGTTGTAAATTTCTTATGTATGTATATAGACGTCTCTACCAAAGTAGGTCGAAAAGTACCTAACTCGTTACAAAAAGCAGAAACGGAATATTATAATATACACAGTTTCCCAAACCTTAGCCCCTCAGGTGTCTGAAAATTATCTACCTAAAGCAGTTAATTTCAAAGAAAATGTGAGTAAGTGTAAATGAGACTACAATTATTTTATAGCCTAATTAATAACCTTCACTCCTAGCAAAAAATATTCTCATAGTAAAAACTTAATCGTAAATGTAAATACAGAGAAAATATCCTTCATTAAATTTAAATTATAATTATTTTTATATCAACTAGCATAGTAAACATTTGATCATTTTTAATATAATCAATCATGATAATAAAGAAATGATATTTTAATATTTGATATTTTTTCAAGAGCACAAAAGTCTATATTTTTCGAAGATCTGAAAACGGGTTTTCTAGAAGCACCTATCATCAAAATGATAGGAAAGGTCAAATTCGCGTTCAGCTTTTTAGGACACGAATGCAGTTGAAGGCTGGACATTCTCTCTTTCCTTTGTTTCAGACGGAAAACTAATCAATAAATTTAGAATGGAGGTTGGAGATACATGTTGATTGGCAGGTGAATGCCGCGAGAAAGCATAGTTTTGTCCTTGTTCCTGGGCGCTCTCACCTTTCCTATTCACTGAATGAAGATATTGCCAATTCTTCCACACCATGAAGTGTATAGTATAGTATCTTTGCTATCTTTGTAATGATATCCCTAGCTGATACAACTCGAGTCTCACTGGTCCAATACTTTTCACAATAAGTATTGCCAACATGTTCACAAAATCAATCTGTAGTATCTTTGCTATCTTTGTGATGATATCCCTAGCTGATACAACTCGAGTCTCACTGGTCCAATACTTTTCACAATAAGTATTGCCAACATGTCCACAAAATCAATCTGTAGTATCTTTGCTATCTTTGTGATGATATCCCTAGCTGATACAACTCTGGTCTCACTGGTCCAATACTTTTCACAATCAATAACGTCTCTTTCCAACACTTCCACACCATAATATAGCATCTTTGCAACAATGTCCCTAGAAACTTTAGTTTTACACAAATTGCTGCATATTATATCGCTATATACATAAATATGTGTGTGTATATACTATTAAATAACTCTCACAAGTCTTATAATTTTCGTTATAAGTAACATTGTTCCTTAAATAAGGAATTCTGCAAAATTTTGAAGCAACAGGATTGTACAGTGCGATCTGTTTCTTTCTCTGCAAGTAAAAGGCTACTTTCGTCTCTGCTAGGCAAAAATTTATTCTTTTTGAATAATAGTAATTAGTTTAATATTTTTCTGCATCAAATATGTCTATATTTAAGTTTTAAGGCTGAGATATTTCATCACACAAAAATATTTGTGGACAAAAACAAAAACTACCGAAATAGCTAAAGAACATTTAAAAGTTAGGCGTATAAAGTTTCTGTAAGAGAGAAATGATTACATTCTGCCTTGACTTAGTGAACTTATTGAAACAATATTTGTAAGAGAAGGCGTTACAGTGTCCCTACCAGGATTCCCGAAGGACCGCTGATAATTGGGATAGCATACTACGGTCAGGGGTCCAGACGTGACTCGTATACATTCTCACCCTCCACCCCACCCCTTCATTCTTACCCTAATCCTGAATCATGGCCTAGAAAAAAAACTCTAAATAAGAAGTTCAAAAGCTTGGGTACTGCATAACTTAGGTGTCTATGACACCATTCAGTAGCACTTATGACCGTGAAAGCCTTCCAGAACAATAAATATTTTCAGTAGATGTTTATTTGTTAGAGTTTGGTCAAGGTTGATCCAAAAATGCAATTTAATAATAAAAAAAATTTAAATTGTATTTTTTGAATCAACCATAAATGAACCCAAACAAAAAACATCTACTAATAATCTATAGGACAAAAACTCTCCATTTGAATCTATATTATTTTCTTCTTTTACACTCAAAATTAATGTGTGAGAGCATTTGTTGCTTTTTTAGTGCTATTGTTATTTTATTTTTTTCTTAGGGCTTGTCGACCTTTTGGTCTACTGTCAAATCACCTGTTCTTATTTATTCAAAGTTCCTATGTAACAGAAGAATAGACGCTCAATAAAACAAAATACAAGAAGATTAAGGCTTTGTAAATTTGTGCTGCTTGAAAATGTAAAATATTTCAATTTTACCGAGTGGTAAATAAAGTGGTTCAAATAATACCATTATTTTGGTAAGAATACATACTAGATACCAGAAGTACATACTGGCTTAGGAATTATCGCCATCAGTATGTAGTAAATCCACAATACTGCTTCGGTCCGCTATAGGCATAGATCATGTGACTGATTTGCAATGTTCTACGATAACATGGCTTTTAAACGTAAACATGTGATCAATAAAATTATGAATATTCCATTAAACCTAAGTGTCCGGCGACAAAACTTACCCATTTCATGACGTAGCTCAACAATTTGACTGCCCATAAACTTTTTTCTGGGGGGTCTCGAGGGATCTCCGATGCGAAAACCCGTGTACTTTCAGGCATAGGCATGTGATACAGTTAGGTTTTCCCAGAATAATCTAATTTTTTTCAGACCCTAATTATTCTTTTAGATAAATAGGAACAAGTAATTATATTATGGCTTCTGAAAAGTAAAAGAAGGTAATTTTTTCTACCAAGACCCTAATTAGAATATAAATTTCAGGAATGAGATTTAGGAACATTCGAAATTGGCAAATAGTTATATATCATTTATTAAAAAATTATAAATTATTTCATTCTGAATCCTTTGTTAATTTACTTTATTTTGCTTAAATTATCTAGAAGAAGGAATGCTCAATGAGATCTTAGTACCTCCTGTTTCTTCAAGTGGAGCTTTATTTTCAACGATAACTCTCTATTTTGATTTAATCGCAGTGTTTATCCTGGGTTAAACGAGAGTGCGTGCTTGGCCACACTGATCTCAAAATCAGAAGAATAAAAAAAGTTTCTGATTAAAATTGTATTTACTATAAATTTCCGTGATAAGATCAAATAAAAAATTGTGTTAAATAGATATTCCCAAAAATTTATCTGTGAAAGACATGTTTTACTCAAATTAATGTGAATGCATCTTCAATAAGTTCGGATAATATAACTCTCATTGCAATAGATTGGGCATGGGAAACCTTAGAATAGCCAACGATACTACGAATAAGTTCCTTTTTTGAGAATAATTTGGGAACAGTTTCTCTGCTATTGCTCTCGAAGAGGATTTTAACTAATAGGATTGAAAACTCGTTCTGTTCCAAAAGTTTCGAGTCGGAGATAGAGCCCCAGGCCACGGCATTTCCACCAAGTAATAAGTACCTCCTGCATCAGCCCTAGAACAATTATAACTTTTAACAGATTAATTACTCTTTGGAACGCATTTCTGATTTTCAAAAACTATCAGAGAAAAGGCTCTGCATTCAGGTCAAATTTGTTTTAAAATGCAAGTAGCAATGAATTTTTATTCAGATCTTATTTAGGTAATTCAAAATAAATCTTTTAAAGGCAAAGTCTTAAGTAAATAATAGTTGAACACTATATTATACACAGTTATTTTCTATTTTGCCAAAGATATTCAAGAGTCTGAATGCTTTTATAAATTAAAACTATTATAACATAATTTCAGACTAAAGTACTACTTGAAAGTAATCCTACATGTGTTTATTTAATTATTGAATTGGTGAATAGCAATAACTATATACTGGTAGCTCCAAAATGTTTGCTAATAATATAAAAATAAATTACTTCGTCAGGAACTTTATTATATTTAAGCAACATGCAGCGTTTATTAATACTGAAATATAAATGATCAGTTTTTAAAATAAAGTATATTTTACAGTTTTAACGGATTTTCCATGAGAAAACCAAGCTCTTCACGTTAGTATCATGACTCGACTTTTGAAAAATTTCGACGGATCAGTGAAAACTGATTTCACAAGGACGAAACTATGAAATATGGACCGTTAAAAATTGTAAATATGTACACTCATACACACACACACACACACACACACACACAGACACTTGTCTGTTTTGCCTGTATGTACTTTGGCGTCCGAATTTTTTTTTATAATGAAACCAAATACACTTATACAGAACCAATATTTCAAATCTTAATATCTTCGTCAGCATTAGCGTTAACAAATCTATTAAAAAAAAATACAGCATGCCAGTGTATAACCTTTTGCGCTCGTTGTTCTCTTCTGCTTTGAAATTAAATTTTGTTATTTAATCTTATTTATA
The DNA here is from genome assembly GCA_000696205.2 of Oncopeltus fasciatus. Lineage (NCBI taxonomy): Eukaryota > Metazoa > Arthropoda > Insecta > Hemiptera > Lygaeidae > Oncopeltus > Oncopeltus fasciatus. The sequence goes on from KZ807461.1 coordinate 284,674, forward strand.
TACATCTTTAATAAAACATTGGAAATTTTATATTATGCAGGAACTGGATGACTAACTTTTTTTTCGTAAAAAAATTTCAAATTTCGCTCTCTCTCTCTCTCTCTCTCCTCTCTCTCTCTCTCTCTCTCAGTTTGATCATATTGAGATGTGGTCAATGGGGAGATCACCAGCGCATTTATACGAGAGAGGTAGCTCTCTGAGAAAAGCCGATGTATTCTGTGACTTTGTGGGACGAACATTCAAATCCTCTACGTTCACAGATGAAGCAGCTCTTCCATTTCATCTGGAAGTAATTAGGAACTAGTCTTCCCCCAAGATAAGATTCACTCTCATATGAGAACTACTCTCTCTCTTTTACAACACCAATTTTCCTCCCATTGCACCACTTTCGCTATTTTCAGGAATTCAAAATTTAATTTTCAAAAGTATCTAGAAATGCTTTTTTTTTTTTTTTTCTTGGTCTCTTATAGCAAGAGAAGTAAGGAAAATATACTTGTAGATAGAGTGCGTCAGTTGGAAAGGATCAAACTAGATATCTCGTTTCATCCAGTTACATTTATTTCATAAAGGTAAAAAAATAAATAATATGGTTCAAATGGGGTAAAAAAAAACGAGTAGAATAATTACAGATATATAATTAATAATTACAGAAGATTCCTTGTTGGTGCCTTTTTTCATGTATCTTTTTTATTAGTGGACGTATAGAAAAAGATAATAGTACGAACAGCACGTTAAGATATAGAAATAGATGAATTTTAAATACATGTAATGTAAGAGAACAGTAGAGTACCAAGACAAGTATGATAAGTTATTAAATTAAACAAGCGTCATTTAAACAGCTTGACAATGTCAGCTTCTCCGAGCATAAGAATTTAATAACTCAGACTTGTCTCGGTAGCATAAATGGAAATTGCACCGGCCCGGATTGCAGGAGATCCCTGGCTGGGACAGTTAGATTTTTTATTCTGTTCCCCTGCACTAAAAATTGTTATAAAACACGGTATTTAGTTTTACTAAAGCAAAAATAGCAACTGCTACAGCGTTCAGCTAAAATTTCGTTCAATGAGATACCAATTCTCCAAATGATGGAAAGTTACTAGTTTTCTCTCGAAGTCTTAATGTTATAAGAAATTTGATTCTTCCACGATATGCCTATTGCAGAAGAAAAAAATTTCTCTCTAACTTCGAATAACACATGCGATCTCTTCCTCCCAAGCAACAAACACCTAAGGGACTGTGTGTAACCATTCATTCATTGTTACAGCCCCAATATATACGCACTTTTACATTACATCAACAGTTTTAGAGAACAACTACTATTTATTTTCTCATTATTAAATGGTTATTACGCATTTATTTAGAGTATCCTTCTTTCTTAATCAAGAGCACAAAGTTAATTTCAAATAACAATGTCTGCTAGTAAGGAGACAAATGAAGAGAGGGGGTGAGCAAGGATTGTGGGGAGCCATTGAAAAGTACGACAACCCGGGGTGTTAATGAGATCTCAGGAGGAGTAAGGGGTGGGTGTTGTGTTATATATTCCTTGTCTGTCGAAGCAAAGAGGATTGGGGGCTGAAACCAAACCCTTCTCAAACTGAAATAATTAGAACTCAGATCTTGCTCCGGCATTTTCCAAAATACAGGTAAACGGGATGAGAGAAGCTCACGTTCAGTAAACGAATATTACTTCTTTTTTGCATTGCTCACCTGAGCAAATTCAGATAGAGCGATCAATACCATCTACTATACAATAATGATCCATCAAGAAGAAGAGATGCAAATAAATTTAATTTAAATGCAGTTCACTAAGACATTAGACATTTAAGTAATTGCTGCATCTTTTTTTTTTCTTTTTTTTCTTCTTTTTTTTTTTCCTTCACAAACTAAGTTTTTAGGGAAGACCTAATTTATATTTTCTCCTGTCATTATGCTAATTTCTATCAACCAGGTAGAATGCAGTATGGGTTTTTAGCTCTAGCAAGTAATAATAATTATACATAATGGGTCTTAGATGTCAAAATGACTAAGAAGATGAACAAGAAATCAGATGGAAGTTGTTTGTAACATTTTAAGAACTAAACAAAAAGGGATTTGTAAGAAGGCGATGAGGGAGGGGGGAGGCTGTGGAGGGGGCTGAGGCGGTGATAAATTGACGAGGTATAACTCCCCCAAACTGATAATTGCCGCTCAATGAGAAAATGTCATTCCGGTTATCGGCTTTCCTGAGCCCATTAGTCTCATCTACTATGAGCGAAGCATTACTTCCAGCTTCCGGATTTCTCATTATATCAGCACTGAAACATCACGCTTTCCATAAATAATATTTGATTCACCCCCTTTATTTTATGCTCCACTCAATTTCAGATCCAAAAAAAATATACACAATACCTTATTGGAACACTGAAATTACCAATTAAAATTTAATGGCGTAAAAGGTTGCTCTTTATATTCTTGTTGTAATATGTAGGTAAGTTATAAGCATTTTCTATGTAATGGTGTCCAAGATATTGCCGGAATTTTTTCTGGAGCCAAATTCGAAATTAGTATGCCGCGGAATCGGGCACATTTGCGAGATCTATTTCAACTATTTGTTTATCAATGTAACGTAATGTTAGTGATTACCAAGTTTTAACTCTTTTCTGTATATTCTCTTTAGTAATAGAGACATTTATTATATTCGTATATTATCAGCATGATTGGGTGTATGAGTGTGTTTTGGCGTATTTTTCGAAATAGAGAATCGTTCGAAATGTAAACCGAAAGCGCCGTTTTCTTCACCTTTCAGCATTTATGACTTATCGGCCTCATGGCTAGAATTATAAATCCTCACACCATTAAATAAGAGATAGAAATTCTGCAGGGATTCCAGTTTAAGACGTTATTGTAATAGACGTCACCTCTTCTAATAATCAGTTGTTGTCAGACGTTTTAAATCTTATTCTTCCCTTATTATTTGAACAATGATTTGTTCTGGCGTCTCCAGCTGATCTTACAGCCTTTGCGATAGCAGATGAAAGTTTGGACACACCTCTACCCAACCTGCGGATTTTACTTAAATAGCGTGCTTTATTCCTGATGATCGTTTTTCAATATCTTCTTTACGTGTAAGTCATACTTCATTTCAATGGTCGATTCTCTTTTACAGGCAGGTAAATCGCTCAGAGAAGTTTACTTATTAGTGTTTTCTGAGTGTAAGTTAGCTGAAGTGCTTAGGTAATGACGTGCTCATTCCGATTATTCGGAAAGGGAGGATTGTACTCACATTATCAAGTTATAATGGGTATGGCTACTATTTGTGTTTACTTAACACACGACACATGATCGTTTGGTTGAGGTAAAAGGATACTTTATAGGTACGCAACAACTATGCATGTAACCTGTCAACATCATGATTTTTGGGTGGAATGATATATCTAACAGGCAGACATTCTCATATTTTTATTATGATTATGTTGATCCTTGCTCAAGTAACAAATAATATTCATTAAATGAATGTTGACTTATAATAGGTAAATTATAGTACATTTGGTAGTTTAATAAGTAAAGAAATTATAACTTATATTTACTTGAAAGATAAATTTGTTTTGTATGGAATTCTACTTTGGTGTGACGCAAAATCTATTACTACTGNATCATTATTTCATCCTGATCTTTTACTTGTGCTACTCCAATATACACTAAAACATTAAAGTACAAACAAGTTGCATTGAGTCGTAGCATCTTAACTCTTCCATGTTTTGTAAAAGATTAAAAGTATTTTCTTGTCAGATTCTTTGCAAATAAATAATGCTACAATTCTTACTATTTCTTATTTTAAAAATAATTTTGGAGGAAATATTTTTGTTTATATTCAATATTGTCAATATAGCTTATTTTTTTCTTATAATTATTACGATTTCATCAGCCTTTTAAAAAATACCCTAATGGCTTATGATTGGGATTCTATGATGCCAAAATATAAGTTTAATAGGTCTAATGTTTTGATGAGGGGTTTAATTAATTGTACATATGAACAGCTTTGTTGATATTTGTTTATACGGTTATAACGTGAGGTTTTGCAATAAAGGTGTTTGTCTAAAATAACTCCAAAAAACTTGGATTTTCCTATTTATGGGAATTATTCGTCTGTTAAAATTAATTTTTTTTTTACAACTGGTGTTGCTAGTATGCTGAATAGACAGTAACACCAATAGATTCTGTTTTACATGACAAAGTTCACGAATGAGAAATAAGTGCTGACATGAAATTCGTTCTTATTTATCTTTAAATAAGATTCAATTTATTATTTATTGACATGTATTAACTTGATTTGAGTAAGAGTTTGATGTTGACAGGATGCACACTTTGTTATTCTACTGAAGGGGTGGAGAAACACTCCCTTATTTTTCAGGAGTGAATCTTGTTGGAGTTGCATAATCTCTCTCACTGAGAGGGCGTTGACTGTTTATCTTGACGGCAGCAGTTATAAGCCAATTTGTTGAACATTTACTGCTTGCCCACCTAATAAGCCTTATCTAAACATCCTAAAATCCTTTCCTAAAAGGCTGTTGAGGAGAGCCTCATCCTAGGAGGTCGTTTCGGCGTCTCGGCACGTAGAGGATCCGCTTAATAGATTTTTTTCCCCCAGGTCTCTGTTGTAATAAGCCACGTCATACCTACCACTGGATTGAAAAGAGGAACATTAATTACTCATCATTATTATAAGAAATAGAAAAAAATTTAAAGGAAAAAAAAGAAGACAAGCGAACATTTTCTTTCTAAGAGGCTTCTCATAAAGGACTTCTTCTCAATGGCTAACGAATATTAATATAAAACCCAAAGGGTTGTATAAAAACTCATTGAAGTAAATTAACTTCTATCTATTAATATATTCACTTATTTCTGCGTAGGAATGTGCATAAGCGGGTGCGAATGTGTGCACAACTGCGTGAGTACTGTCATTATACGTAAATTTATATAAAGAGCTAAAATTCCCTGATATAAAAAGCATTTTCTGTTTTACTTTTATTGTTAATTTGAATCATTTGAATGCTTAACTGACCTACAAAATTTTAAAAATTGGATTTATAATTTTTAAATTTTTAACACCGAATGTATACGTAAAATTAAAAGAATACGGGTTCAAGTATATATCCAGCTTCAAATATAATCAATAGAACAGCATCGAAGATTTATTTATTAAAAAAAATTAAATTAAATGAATAAAATATTTCAATAGTTCCTTAGCGAAATCACATATGAAAATGAAGAAAATAATGTATTTTGGGGAAAACAAATTTCTAAACTCCAAATGCTATAATTTACATGTAATTGTAACAAAATCCAGTACGTAAAAATAAATAAATAATATTAAAAAAAGTATTCTTTTAATCAGCAAATCACATTAAAAAAAACAAAAATAAAATAACTTGAACCATTGAGAAATTCTATTTCATTTAACTGTATTGTAAGTTGGGATAGCCATTATATTGGTTATATGTATCATGTATCTGTTACCTCTATATGATGTAACTTGATTTTAACCTCTCTAGAATCATAATGGCTATATTTTTATTTAAATGAAACTTAACTGGGTAGGTAGGTAAAATAATTGTTAAACCAAATAATGAGCTAAAATTAGTTGATTAAAAGTGTGGGTTTACATGAAACTTAACTCGGTAGGTTACAGATAAAATAATTTTGAAAAGAAATAAACAATTAAAATTAGTTGATAAAAAGTGTGGGTTTATATGAAGCTTAACTCAGTAGGTTACAGGTAAAATAATTGTTAAAGGAAATAAACAATTATAATTAGTTGATTAAAAGTGTGGGTTTACATGAAACTTAACTCGCTAGGTTAAAGGTAAAATTATTGTTAAAGCAAATAAACAACTAGTTGATAAAAAGTATGGGTTTACATAATATTTAAAATCTGATTAAAACTAAGCTATTTAATATAAATTATTATTTCTTTAACTGAGATAATCTCGGTTCATGACATATATATATATATATATCCCAAACCTTTCATGGAAACCTCATATTTCACAGATTTCCCGTCGCTATTTCTCCACTCTCCAACAATTTTGCCGCTCTAGTCATCCCCTACCTCGTAAGACCTGTCCTTATCGCTCGCATCCTGAGCGCCTGAAATCCCAGCTATTTCAACATCTCCACTCTGTAGAGTTGTGTATTAGGAACTGTTAAACTGTATCTTGTTTAATTAGCACTCATGTTATTTTTGTGCCTCTAAGTTGTTATTGTATTTCTTAGATTTTTATTAGTATTACTTACTTTTTCTATTTCTGTACTTGTAAATATTGTCATCGTTCTGTTCAAAATATTTTTTTTTTAGTATATTGATTATTCTGCTAGGCAAAAATTTATTCTTTTTGAATAATAGTAATTAGTTTAATATTTTTCTGCATCAAATATGTCTATATTTAAGTTTTAAGGCTGAGATATTTCATCACACAAAAATATTTGTGGACAAAAACAAAAACTACCGAAATAGCTAAAGAACATTTAAAAGTTAGGCGTATAAAGTTTCTGTAAGAGAGAAATGATTACATTCTGCCTTGACTTAGTGAACTTATTGAAACAATATTTGTAAGAGAAGGCGTTACAGTGTCCCTACCAGGATTCCCGAAGGACCGCTGATAATTGGGATAGCATACTACGGTCAGGGGTCCAGACGTGACTCGTATA
>KZ807461.1:313100-324779 GCA_000696205.2 Oncopeltus fasciatus
AATTAGCTTATTTTACAAAAATGTTATAAAAATAAAATTTAGATCTGATTTCTTTAGACCATTTTTTGTAATCCTAATAAAACAAATTGTTAGGATTTTAAATTTTAATCTTCCTCTAAATCCCCTTCCACATGGATCAATTAGAGCCATTAATGAACTCATCAGATGGTTTGAAAAAAAAAAAACAGCTGAAATATTGAATTAGGTACAATTTTAAAAATTACAGATGCTAAAGTAAGTACGCGCACGCGTGCGTGTGTGCTTGTGTGTGTTCGTGTGTGTACGTTCGTGCGGTGTTCGTAAGTGTGTGCTTACGTGTGTGTGCATTATTAAAACGAAAATTGACTCTGAGCATGCCTTGTTATGGGAGAGAGGACTGTGGTTTTGAACAACCATGTTTTCCAAGTTAAAATAACTGAACAACTTCCCGATACAGCTTCAGATTTACAACTGAAGACTAGAGAATTCACCTATATCCACATTCTCATAGCCACAAGACCTGGCATCAATTGCCAACAATAGGAGGATTAGGGAAATCCCAATCGTCTTATCCTTCTTTTGGGTCCTTTTCCCAGACCGGACTCTTTACTTCTCACCGAAGAGGGGCGAGAAATCTTTCTGAAAATTTTACTCATTGTAATTTTTTCTTATTGGTTTTACACTACACTCTTTCTCCCACCTGTTCTTATTTATTATATATATTGAAGCTATGATTGTTTCAGTTTCTACATATTTATTTATTTATACATACTTAGAATACATATATATATAGAAAATGTAACACTTGCGGCTGCGATATATATAATATAATAAATAAGAAAAGGTGAGAGAAAGAGTGAACTAAATACTCAAATAGAAAAAATTACAATGAGTAAAATTTTCGAAGAGATTTCTCGCCCTTCGTCAGTGAGGAGTAAAAGGAGTCTCTCTCTCATTGCAATTTTTTCATTTAGTGTGTTCACTATTCTCTTTCTCCCACCTCTTCTTATTATAAATATCATAATTATTTATTAAAATGGTTGACAATGCCATCTGGTTTCGCTTGAAAGACCACCCAATAGAATTTAGTATTGTTTTCACTCATAATAATTAAAATTCACGATATATTTTAATGAATTTGTCCTTCTTTTTCAGGTAAGTGTGGAAACGAAGCTCAAGAAGAGAGTAAAATGGAAAATCTAAATCACCGTTAGAAGTATTTAAAATTTTTTTTATAATAAACTCATTCTTTATTTGATATAGCATTGACATGAAGATTTTGATTGGGGTGTTAGAAAGTAGTTTTTCCATATTTTTTATTATTTTGGGATGCCTAGATTACAGCATAATGGCTTTTGGAAGGCTAAAAGCTTTTGCAAATGTAAATGAAGTAAACGCCTTGCCTAGCTTAAGCCTACAAACTTGTATGAGTGTTAGGCTTCTGTTTATAAAACTCAACATTTAAAAATTCAAAGTTTAATAGCATGATTTGCTAAAATGTTCAACATAAAAGAAAATACTAAGGAGCACAAGAGTTTAAATTAATTTAAAAAGTGAAATTTAATTAACAAATAAGAAGTTTCATTTATAGCCACAGAGATGTATTAAATTTTGAAAAATCTTCTTATATATTTGGTTTTTACCGTTCGCTACACTCAAATACTATTCATATGAAGTATAATTAGGAAAGAAAAATGGCATCCATATCTAACTTCAGACATTATTGAAAATAAGAATGAAAAAATAATAGAGGTTGTTTAGTCATATATATATATTATGACTAACATTTTCTCAACGGAATCAAGCTATTTTCACACCGATTGCATGAACCATTTCATGAAGAATTTCTTGATTCTTTACCGATCCTTCATAGAAGAATGTGAATGGGTGCCACCCCCCCCCCCCCCTTGGCAGGTCTAGAGCCAGTCTCAATCATTAACCCACAACCCTTTTAGGTTTTTGAAACAAAATTAATCATTTACATTTATTTATATCAATCGTTGTTGAAACATGGGAAATCTAGTCTATGCCATTTCTGCGTGACACATTCTTTTGCCTTAAATATTTTATCAAATTTCTAATTTTCCAGTTCTTAGGGTCTAATTCTAATGATTTTATGAAGGCTTATTTGGTAGTTAACTTACTAGAGTGTGAGTCTCGTCACATAAAGTCTCAAAAGGTATGGAAAATGTACTTTGCACTAGTACGTTGCAAGGAGTGCAGGCAGGAGTCTTGCAACCTCCTCCTAGTAGATATTCCCCAAGGTATAGGTAAATTCTTTCATGTTTTACTTTTAATTAGATATAATTTATAATAATGTATTCCATTAACCATTAAAACTTTTAACTTACAATACTGCATTGTAATTTTTCAATAAATCATTTGATTATATATATATATNACATTTGAGATATGAAATTACACATGTCATTTAAAGATAAAACAGTCTAGTAAGCATACGATAAATATTTAATAGGAATCAATATTAAGTACACTTTCTCGTTTGAATTACAATTTTTATTTTTCTATTACTTATAGGAATAAATCTTGAATACATATCCGGCCAATATTTGTAATACAAGTGGTCTTCTCTAATAAATCAGTACAAGAGAAAAAGAAGCAGAAGATCTTATATGATTTAAAAAATACATAAATAAAAATCCTAACAAACTGATATCTAATTAAAGAAAGCAGTCAATTTTGGGATTTAGTGATCCGGCTGATTTGATGGAACAGAGATAGTAGTGGAGGCTCCCCTGAAGGCTATGAAAGGGTGGGAGGGAGCTGAAATATCCATTCCTGTAGTATTTTCCTTCCACCCCTCAGCAACTGTCCTTAAAGCGGGTTACCCATTGAAAATATTCCTATTGATGTTCGTCTTATGAAACCATCGGACAGAAATTCCTTCCAATAAGCATATCACTCTCTCTCTCTCTCTCTGTCCAAACATCAACCCCCAAACATACTGTCCTCTTATCGTTCCTCCGACCCGTTCTTCATTATACACGAATTTACATTTTAAAGAAATAATTTATAACTAATAACAATCGTATTTAAACAGTGCTTCATCTATGTAAATCAAGACCTTGGGATTTTTTCTGCAAAGTAATTATGGATCACTAAACACATATTTATAGTAATAATTTAATTTTTTAAATCATTATGTTCATTACATATATAGCTATGAAATTATACTGTAGAATTAAGGCCATTCGATGCACAAAATGTTATATTTCCCCTTGTTCGGTTCTGTACCAATTCACAGAACGTTAATCAAGCCATGAACCACTACGTTTATGGCCGATAACTACTTTTATTTGTATAAACTTATAGGGAAATTAATATGAACTCATGAAAATTATCTAGTATAATCGAATACCAAATACCACTTACATATAATCGAATAAAAAATTTGACTCGTATTGATCAGTAGTTTTACTACTGACACATATTTTTAAAATATGTGGTTCCACGAACCTTGACGATCATTAATAGTGTTAGATTTTCTTCATGAAGACTAATGTATCTTTCTTATTTGCCTTCTGTCATTATAAAAGATCTTCAAAAGATTTATACATAAACAAAGCCAGTACAACTGGTTTGATCGGGCTTACAGGACTTAGCGTGCGTACTAGATGCCCCAAATTACCTCACCGTTTCCTCTCTCCCTCTGGAAGGAGCAACCCTCCAAAATAACTTATCAGTAGAGGGGATAACATGTGTTCTTTTTCGCCATCGACCGCAGCCAATAGGTGTCAGGAGACCTCTAACAATGTCTAGTACTTAGGACTTACAGGACTTAGTGATCGATCGAAAAACACTAGTGTTGCCTGGCAACGTACCTTTAATATGAATAATACAAAAACATAAATGAATAGCTCATTTTTCATCAGTTATTTTGCTTATTCAGAAAAAAAAAAATACCCATTTTGATATTTCCTGTACAGCAGTCAATTTGGTAGGCGAGCCCGATTCGAGAAATACTGACATTCTCTAAATGCTTATACTTTAATAAACTCTCCCACCGAGCCAAAAGGGAATTATTTCTCCATAAAAATAAAACCTCTAACTCCTACCTATCCTCACAACATCCAATCGGACAGCCGCCTCTAGAAATCCTTCTGCACCTCATCGACGTGGCGATGCTTCATGGGCATCGTCAGACAAAGAAAAATTCAACTTTTTCTTATTTATCTCCAAAGTCGAAAGTATATATGTCAGTAGTAGAGTTTTTTGAAAGAGCAGTAGTGGTATTTTTATTTCTAATACCATGTTGAGGGTTGTTGAGTCTTCTTTTTATATGGTTCTTTGTTTGTTCTATTTATGAAATAAAGTAAAAGAAGTTTTATTTTATGGTTCTTTAAGTCCTCTTGAATAACGAAGAGATCACAGCTGACGGTATAGCTGATTTTGACTTAATTACAACAATACAATTTTAAAATACAAAATAAACAATAGACTTATGATGTAAAATATTTTTAACAGAACTATGACAATATTTACAAACTTATTTTATAAGTACAGATATTGGAGAAAGAATTGTTAAAAATAAAAAAAAATTATAAAGCAACAATAAAAAAACTTTAGGAAAATAAACAAATCAATAAAAGACAGCATCACTGAAAGATTAAATAAAATAAACCAAGAAAATATTAGAGAATTATAGAGAGATATGAAATGCGCCTGGTCCACTGCCATAAATATCTTCAGATCGCCAGATAGCCATTGGTCATCCAGATCCTCGGAATGTTGATATTCACTAAATCTTTACGACATTTGACCCAGCCACCAGAGAACCACACATATTTTAGCTCGCCTTCCTTCTTCTGGCGCGCCAGGTAGTAGAGACGCTTGTTCGTGGGGCTCATACCATAAATGGGATGGGCATCATTCTCCTCCCAGCCAATATACCGGGTTGTCAGGTCCCTCTTCACTCTGACAACTTCGTCCCTCATAGATTGCCGAACGAATTTCGCTACGATAACCGGTGGTCTAGGTTCATTCCTTCTCTGGCAATGTCGCTATACTATATCTAGATCGTCCTGAGCGAACTTCATACCCAGGCTGGCGCCCCTACTCGTCACCAGACCCGCGGGAGTATCATCAGTCAAAGGGAGAGCATGGGGAAGGGGTAATACTCAGCAGATTACTTACTGATAAGTTGTCATTTCCGATAAACCTGCTCGTTCTGCCACTCACCACGGCACCTGTAAGAGTCGCAAGACGTCGTACACAAAATTCTAGAACTCATGAAGATCACTTGTGACTAAATCCAGCTCTGTTGAGAAATCAAGCGAAAACTCTCACCTTGTACCTTTAAAATAGTGATTTGATACGGAGCCGAAGTATCATCTCTAATTGTCGTCTCTGGTCAGAATCATGTCATACTACTATTAGGTAAAATTGTACCGCAGCATATATTGGACAAACCCTATACAAAGAAGAATCAGCAACCATCTACATGATACTAAAAATAAATAAAAACCTGTACTGCTTTTCAAAACATTGATAAATTCACACTTCTGGCGACTGAACCTAACCTTGAGAAACGTTTTTTAGCTGAATCTATTCACAGGCATTTAAAAAGAAACCCCATTAATGACAAAATAAAAAAAGACTATATTTCCCCCACATACAGTAATAATTTTCACATTTAAAAAAATACTTTTTATTAGCCTGCAGTGTTATTTCCACAAACTTCAAGACGTTGCCTGTTCCCTTCCACAACTCTCAAATAAATAACATACCAGTCACGATGTAGAAACATTTGAGCAGGAGTATCTCTCTCTGCATAACCCTATTTTCTAAGAATATTATGAATGTTTTTTTTTCTCTTTTCTTTTTCTGAATATGTTCAGTATCCCGTTTTCATCCATTTAGCATAGTCGATTACACAAAGTTTTATATCTTCATTTATTTATTCATTTGTTAGATTATAGATAAACATATTGACATGTTTTTATATTATTTTTGTATGTTTTTTTTTCAACTTCCGCCCTGAAATAAAAAATAAAAAATTGTTCGGTTAAAAATTAGTTTTTAATGCTTCATCTACCATGACTGAATTCCTGACAATCCTCCCTATATAAAAATTGACAGCTAACAAATTACCTCTATAATTAAAAGTATGTTTACGTCACATTCACTCTACACACCAAGCCTCCTCTTAAAAAATACTTCAAAGAAATTCCTATCCCCAATCCAACACCGTAAGATACCTCGGATTCAACTTGAACTCAAGAATTACCCTTAATTGTATGGCACGTACTAAATGAATTCCCTAATGGCTGAGTTACAACATGAGTAGAATATTTTTTAGGGTTCGGTTAAGGTAAGAATCCAATGTATTTTTTATTCAAAATACGAAAAATGTATTTTTTATTATCTTCTGACAGTTCGGGTTACTTCAGGCCATCTTTAGGGCTGTTATGAAGGCGAGAGGACAGATCAAGACCAAGTAAAAGGAATGACAGAAATTACATAGATTTTTGTTATTTTGCAGTAGAAAACTATAATCTTTCCAAATAATATAATTATGTTTAAATATTTGATTTAAATACTTATTTTTGGATTATCCAGTATCATAATTCTAATACTTTTTATCTGAGATTTAAATATGTTTTTATTTATCGCAGCCACTGTATCGAACTTTAATCAAGGCAAAATGAGCTTTGAAGAATTGCTCTTCTGGAATTTTGGTTTTGCAAGTTTTGTGCGAAAGTAGGAGGACTAAAAGCAACCAAAGAGAATAGCCACTGAAAGTAAACCTAAGACGATTTAAAGAAACGATTTATTTTTACAATTCAAATCGTGAAGGGTAGATTTTTCCTCGTTTCAATCTTGATTTCTTCTGTCTGAAATGTAGAATCTGTCGTTTACTTTGCCTAGTGCTCTTCGTAGTACACTTAAGTCGAATTTTATTGGTACACCTTGTACATACAATAAATTTCTGATAGAAAGTCTAATCCATGTTCTCTAGGGATTTAACAGAAATACCAAATTACTCAAATTTATTTTTCATTCAAAAGAGCTAATGATCTAGGACCCTCTACTAGAAATGTACTTTATCAAAGCTAATATATAGTGTTCGAAAGATTTAGATTAGTGAAAAATCATTTTAATATTTTATGTCTTTCGAATAAATTAAAATTGTTTCCATTATTCATTTAGGTTAAATTATTTAACGAAAGCAATAATAAAAATGTAAAACCATATCAAAATATAACATTAAGAAGTTTAATTTCGACACACACACACACACACACACACACACACACACACACACACACACACACACACACACACACACTCACACACGTGTGAATAAGTACCAGGTATAAGTACCAGGTATCAGGTATAAGTACCAGGTATAAGTACCAGGTATCAGGTATAAGTACCAGGTACACACACACACACGCACGCACGCACGCAGTCGCGGCTGTGACATATTGTGAACAAGCAAAAAAAAAAAAAAAATTACAATGAGTAATTAGTTGTCTAGGAGACTTCGGCCTTCGTCAGTGAGGTGTGAAGAGAGACTGGTACTGCGGAAAGGACTCAAAGAAAGGGGAAGACGATAGGGATTTTTTTAATCTTCCTACTGTTAGCATTTGATGCCTGGTCATGTTGGGGCTTGAGAATGAGGATATAGGACTACTCACTCGTCTTTAGTTACAAATCTGAAGCCATATCGGGAAGTTGGAAAACGTTATTAAAACATATTAAATGACTCTGAGCATGCCTTGCTATTGGAAGAGGGGACTGTGGTTCTAAACAGAATGCTCTCTAATTATTAATTCTGAGATTTAGGGGCTTAGTACATTTGAAGCAATTACAATTGCATTGAAGCAGGTATACAAAATTTGTGGCTGTGCATGTTGATGAGGGTTGGATCTTATATGTTAAGTGGGGGTTGACAGTTTTTATAATTGGACAGGATAAGCATCAGCTTTAGTTACAAGCCCAAGTACCTAGTTTTGGTAAATTTGTGAGGGTTTTGAAAGGCGTGTTTGTATGTTTTTGTTTAGAAATATTGCTAATTATCAAAATTAAACTTCTTAATTTACATTTAAAAGTGCAAAACTGATAGCAAATCTTTCATATTAAACATCTCATCTTCATTTACATCTTCGTCTTCCATCCATTCTGTCTCCAGAGTGAGTTTGTTTTAACAATGGATGCCACCCTAAAGGTCTTCCTCTATTTTAATATTTCTATTAATTTATTCATTAACCAACGAGACCTTTTTTTGTCTTACAAATTATCATCTTGTATCAAACCCTCTTACTCTCACTCTCTCTCTCTCTCTCTCTCTCTCTCTCTCTCTCTCTCTCTCTCTATGCATATATACGATGCCGAATCTGTTAGATATTTAGTGTCATCAGTATGCTGTAACCAGCATTGTACTGTTAATATATTTTTTTTGTCACCAGCCATGTACCTCTCACGTCGGCATTTCGGCACCTCCGACCTTGTCGAAGGTCCTCCGCTCCCATAGATTTGCCAAAAGTAAACATTGTGTACCCTCCATTTCTCCAGGAATGAAAATCACCACCCAGCTGATCTTTAGTACGTTTTGTCTAATCCTTAACCAAGCTGGGTTATAAGCATCGTCGTTTCTCCTCTTTTCCTTGTATATTTATTATCCGTTATTTGAAATAAAACGAACTAAGATATTTATTTGTCTTACTAATGTACTGTTAAAAACAGTAAACATTTTTTTCAAATTTTACAAGATTTTTCAAAAGAATTGGATAATCCGACGTTTTATAACACCGCTTCCCCAATCAAATTGAGATTTCTTTGGTGACTGAGTTGGTTTCTGCTTTAATTACTTTTTGTTATAAATTAGACAAGGGTGAAATTAATATATGAATATTAAGCATGATGGAAATTATCGTTTTTCATTAATACATAAGAGAGATATAGTGTTTTGAACATTTTTAATACGGCAGTTATTTATTAAGATGAAGCAGTAAATGTATTAGGAAAGGATTGAACACTACTTGATTAGGCAACTGAACGCAGTTATAAATTGTTGATAGTGTTCAGTTCTTACGGGTTCCATGATGAAGTTCTTTGTTGGGTGAAACAGCACTTGAGCTTAAATACACCTTCCCCCACTCCTGTCTTAAGCAATCAATACTCAGGATGCTAAACATTGTCATTGGATTACAGCTGGAATGTGGGAATTTGAAGGTTTTATTTAGTTTTGTTATCATCGGTCTGAGTGGTGAGGTGCTTGTCCACAAGACACTTGTTTACAAATAAAAACTATTTACCAACAGCTGTCTTCTCTTTCAATGGAACTTTACATATTTAAGTAATGTATTTGGATGAAGAGAATCCCCAAAAATTGTGGCACTTCCTGATTCATTATTTCTCAAATTAAAAAAAAAAATTAAATATAAAGCGTACAAAAAAAATTTCAAATACCGTGTATTTTTGTAAAATAATAAATGAAATACATTACTAATTAGTTTTTAAAATAAATGAATTTGTATAATTAAAATTAAATTTTGTAAAAGTAAAGCATCACGTTATTCAATTAATAAACATAACAATAAGGGGTAATATATATGAAGAAATTAAAATANAATATTTCATATTAAAAAAAAAATTTTAATATATACTAAGGATTCATTCAATATCTTTAAAATCTAGTTCTTCCAAATTAAACTCCTTAGAATAATTCTAATTACATTACTAATCAAAGCCTGTATAATGAACTAGATATATCATTCTTATCGCATTCGGATCTCTGTATTCCATTCGAGACACTCTGATCACTCTAATCCTGTAGCCTAATCCCTGTTCAATAAGTCTTAAAGGAGATTGATTCCAGACCTCCGCCGAACCATTTCATTGACATCCAACTTGAAAATAAAACAGTTTAAGCACTGACCATATCCTCTTCCGTGTGATTATTATCATGTATATTTTATCACGCAGGATAGTGTATAATAATTGGCAAAATATAATGAATATAGTTAGTTTAAAAGAACGAAAAAAAATTAACTAAGATTAAAACTTATATGCTAACAACGTTAAATATTTATACATATACATTTTGTATTAAGTCATCATTTTCTCATTTTATTAAAACTAAAACTTATTAAAATATAAAGTATGATTATATTAAGATAAAGAGCATATAATTAATGTTTATTATTTTTATTATATTATTCACTAAATGCAAAATGCTAAAAATAAACTATACATATAATTCAATAATATAATTCAATTTTTTAAAATATCATTATTAGGAGAAAGACTAATTAGTATTATTCATAATAACAAGTTAAATTTATTTTAAATAAGTAAAAAAGGAGCACTTAGTACTACAGGGAACAAATTAAATCTGATGAAATTATAAAGGACAGAGAATTGAAGGGAGAAGCTATTTTTAAATGTTTTATTTGTGTATCGACTAGTATAAGTCATTAAGCTCATGTATATATTTTCTGTTATATTGATACAAAAAGCTTATGAATAATAACAATTAAAATATACATTTGAATTTCTAAACTTTTTTTTTTCACAATCTCCCATTCTAGAAATGAATACCTTCCGTTTCAATGTACAATGTTGATGTAAATGTAAATGTTGAATTTGAACAGAACAACAGACGGAACACCGCAATTGTACCTAAACTTAGCCAATTTCATTCAGTTTCCAATCAATATAGACAATGGATTTTACCTGGTTTTCTCCCATTTCTACGTAATCTTCACAAGTTTCTCAAATAGACAGCACTTATTCAAGCAATGAACTAAACTTCTCAATTATCTCTTACAATGCGCAATTTTCCTTGTTTAATTATTCCTACAATAGTAGTGGATAATAACTACACCAAACTTTTCCCATTATTTCTTAAACTTAGCTATTTTATCCTATTTATTAACTCTTACAATCAAAGTAAATAATGAACTTCACCAAGTTTTTCCTATTATTTTCGAAACTAAGTCATTTTATCTAACAGAATAACTCTCACAATGACCTAAATTAAGTCTTTATTCTCTCCACTGCACCATTTTCGTCTTGTTTGACCGCTCTTACCAATCGCACAAGATAATGAAGTTTACAAAAATGATCTCATTACTCCCTAATGGTAGCTTTATCTCTAACAGATTAACTCTTACGATCGCTGCTGGTATTGACCTAGACTTCACCTTTTCAATTATTCCAAACACCGCCCCATTTCCTTCTTGTTTGACCACTCTTTCAATCGTAAGAGATAAAAATCTTTAGTAAACTTTTCCCATTATTTCTTAAACCTAACCATTTTTATCCACCAAAATCACTCTATTGATTGCTATAGATAATGAACTTAACCTTATACTTATAGCATTCGTTTACTCGTTTCACCGTATGTTTGTGTAATCCCAAAAATTTACTAGAAATATAAGCTCCGGATGTCATTTTGCATTATTCCGAGTTAGGCAATAGTTTTCTGGCAAAACACAACTTTATCTTTATAACCAAAGTATTTTCAAATTTTTTCATTTCCATAAAGCCACAAAAATGTATATCTGTTGTGAACAAAAAGAAAATTTAACTCTCTATGGAGTTGGGGATGATTTTGAAAATCTTGACCTTAATTTTTCCAATATTTATATTTTACTATATGTTTTCATTTTGCTATTTTATTTTATTGAATTCATATATTATCTAAAATATGATTATTTATTTTTTATATTA
>KZ807461.1:342535-353952 GCA_000696205.2 Oncopeltus fasciatus
CTGTGTTAGCCTCCCTTGCAACCACTTAGGGTCATTGGAGGGAGAGGCTATCTACAGGTTGCCACCCCATTTTAAACACCTATGGCTCAGGCCAAGCTTCTATTGATAAATAAAAGATTGGCCGGGGTGGGATTTAAACCCCCAGCATCAGGTTTTCGAGACCCGAACGTATCTCCTGTGCTACCCAGGCCCTCCACGTCCAGTGGCTCTTTCAAAATAAATAAAATCAGTGGTCCCAGGGGTCCCATTGTCATTTTTATTTAAGTTGGCGGAGAGGGTTGTAGAGATAACAGTTGGAGGTGAAGGCTTTTTTTTTTTTTTTGCTGTGTTAGCCTCCCTTGCAACCACTTAGGGTCATTGGAGGGAGGGGCTATCTACAGGTTGCCACCCCATTTTAAGCAAGAAGTAAATGTTTCCTTGAGTTGCTGGGCTAACATGTCGGTTTTTTCTTTGTCCGTGGATGCCCATGAATCACTTCCTCTACGCTAGGTGGTTGAAGGTTCATGGATCTTAAGAATTCTACTTGTAGCAGTGTAGGGGAAATCCTTACCTGTAAAGTTGTAGATAAGCGTTAAAAACTTCATTTCTTAAAGCACCTAATTATTATTTTACCATTAAGTATAAACAATTAAAGTCTTTTTAATATGTGGGATGTCTGTATTTCTGAAGCATATCTCTAGTACAGTATTTCGCTAGAATGTGTTATTTAAGCAGTCCTGGAAGTATATTTTTAGGCTCTGAATAGTAATTAGCAAATAAATGTTTGAGATTAGTCTTCCATAAGCATTGCTGAAGGTAAATGTATGTACAGTATCATCTGGTTCATCATGGATTATTCCAAGATCAAGTACTATTAGCTGATTGTTTTAAACAGAGTCCATGATTGGACCATGAACGAGGGGATGTGGAAATTTTCTAGAAATAAATAGGATAACATTTAACACTCTCTCAAGAGGAGCACATAGACTCGCAAGTGAAATTGCACTAAAACAGGCATTGCTTTTTTATCTTTCTCGTTTTTTCTTTAGTTTTATAGATTAAAACTTAAGCTGGCTCGGCTAGGGCTCCTATCGATTAAATTCATGTCAACCGCTTTTTTTTACAACCATTTTGAAAAATAGCAATTCCAAATAGAAATTATATAGTAAATTTATTAATTAATTTTTGAGGTCCGTGGAAGTTAATTTAATTATTATTTGTATCTTATAATGAAATTGTTTTAGAAATTGAGAGTAATAGAATCTTCTTACCACTTACAACGGGTTTAAAGAAAAATAAACTAGAAATAAGGGATTAAACGTCCAATTGGTGGTTCAAAATTTTCGGTAAACACTGAAAGGAAAAAAATTATGTTTTTTCACGAAATTATACTGTTGCTTCTCCTTCTACTTAAACCTACAATAAAAATTTTATATGGATTGCCCCCTCCCCTAAACAACAACTGGTGCAAATTGCTTGCATAAATTATTTGAAATGCGGAATAATTATAACTCTTATATGTTGGAGGGGAAAAAAGTGTAGAGATACAGTAGAGTAATTTGGGTGTGAGGGGGTGAAGCAACATATCTTCATTTAGAAGGGAAGCAGACTTCCGAGAGGGTTAGGAAATGTAAAAAACATTACGCTGCTTGTCCGTATTCCTTTACAGCTGAATTCGGAATAAATTCAGATTCCTCTAGGAAATTAGTTCTGTAATAATAATATTTATGTCATAACTTTATCTCCATTAATGGATAGTTATTATTATTACTATTTCTATAGTATTAAATATGGCCAATGAGTGTGGCTCTAAAATAGCTCGGTTTTAGGTAATTTATTTTAAGTTATAGGAAAATGTATACTGTATGCTTTCCCTTTTCTTTCCCATTAATTGTTGTGTAATCCGTTTGTAAGTTGTTTTTGAAAAAAAATATTATAATACTAATTTCATTACCGGAGGTTAATGTTAATTATTTTATTTATTATGTTATAAATGTAAACCAAACAGTCTGAACAATTTTATTTATTTATTGTTTTGACATGAATACATTTTAGCTCTCTATATAACAAGCTTTAAAAGTTATTACCTTAAACAAAATATCCATTTATTGTAGTAGAAGACATGAAAATAAAGTTATACGTACATATTTTATAAATATTTATTTTAATTACAAAATATGTACCCTCATAATAATAAGAATATATTCACTGTATATTAACAGCACAACAATAGTCTTGTTCTACCAAAAAAAATTAAATAAAATTAAAGCCTTGCATAAAAATAACAAGCATTTATAACTTTTTTCCAACGTTTCGGCTTGAGTAAAGCCGGAAAAGCTCAAGGAAGTCAAGGAATCTTGAGAGGCTAATCGTCATGAAGATGTGGCAATTTGTTGCTTGAACGATTTATATATATTATCCGTATTAAGTCTGTGTAGATAACAGTTATATATATTTATAGCGAAATTAGCAAACAATTATGAAAACCAATATGTGTGTCCAAAGAAATATATTTATCTTTGAAAATAAATTATTTAAGAAAACCATTTCCTATTGAATGTGAGAAAATTAAATAGAAATTTCATATACAAATTTAAAATATTTAAAGAAAATTAAAGAAATTGATAATACATACAGAACAATTAAGAAAGATCATTTGCCTGAAGTTTAAGGGAACTACTAATAATAAAAATATGGGAACACATTCCCAAAGTAACCTTTATAATAATATATCCATACTTGGGTTACCGAGTCAACAACAACAGCTGTGATAATCCGTAATTCTATATCGGTAAAAAAAAAAAATGATTATTTTGCTAGCTACTACTATCAGTCTATTCCTTCAAATGTCAATAACACTGGTTCATTAAATAATATAATAAGACAAGTGGATAGTAATGAACCTTATTATATTTTTTTTAAATAGGAATATTTTTTTGTATGCCTGTGATTAGTGAAAATGTTTTCTTTTTTTTGTTTTTTTGTTTAATAATGAATTAAAAGGCGAAAGGTTTAGTGAATAAATTAGGCGCTTTTACAGTGCAAGGAGTCATATCTGTTGCAATATCAGCTACTGTAATGAATTAATTTTTAAACGTAGATAATAAAAATGAAGGCTATAGATTAAAGATAAAAGTAAAAATAAGTTTATTAAAGATGAAATTTTTTCTACATATTTAAATATTGATTTTATTGATAAATACAAATACTCATTGCAAAATAAACAAAAGAGAAAGAAAACTTTTCTTTTGTATTCATATTAATTTTTATGAGTAGCAGACGAGGCTCTGCGCCTTGAAAGGCAAGGGTAGGCTCTCTGGACGACACAAATCACGCGCAATGGAGGGGCCGAACAGGTCTTTTGAACTACTGGAGTTCGTGGCATCCAGAGACTCACAAGTGTGAGGCAAGGATAGCCAGAAGAGAGATTTTTCAAGTAGTTACTCCTAAGTTAGGCCGAGAAAATATTTCTACTTTTTAAAAAAATTATTACTGCAAATTACTAGAAATAGATAATTAAAATGTTATTATGATTATGACTTCATTATTATTATTATAAAATAAGTAAATGTGTCCACCAACTAACAATATATTTCTTTTTGGTTATTAAACATCATATAAAATGTCCTATATATTTTTTGATAAATCATTATACGGGCTAAGAGGCTATTTTTGGGCTAAATAAATATCATAAATATCATTAAATTAACATATAGCACTTTGCTGGCCATTATTGAGTTATGAATTGTGAAAGATTTGTTTCAGTGATTGTTCTTTAGCTGTAACAGATTTTTAGAATTAAGGAATATTGATTTTGTGATTGCGACCTTTCAACTTATACTGGATGCAACCGTAATGTTTTCTAGTTGAGCAATTATTCATATTGACTATTAACTGTGTAGAGCGTCATTCATATGCGAACAAGACAACAATAACCTCAGAGGCATTCGTAACTGTTTANATAAGTACCATACAAATATATTATTGAGAATTACCAAATTTCCTATGTATGAGAGATGCAGGCGATCACTGTTTATGTATGTAAGAAAGGGAGGCTGGACAGTTATGGTGAAATACGCTAATGACGCATTGGTCAAAAGGGCAATTTAAAATCCACCATTTATATGGCTCACCCTTCTCATTCAATAGCTAGCTCCGAACTGACTAATACTTGCCCTTTCCGTCCAACGGCTAGCTCCGAACTCCTTCTCTCGTGCCCGCAACGAACTATCCTTCACTCCAGTGAGCACAATCTGGTGGAAACTATGCGCACAAATTGCGGTTCACGGATAATTCGCGTCACAACACTAACAATACTACAATTCTTACGATACTAGTAAATAATTAACAAAATAAACATATAGTAATACAATAACCTATATGTGGCCTGCACAATTTACTTAAAAACGATCTTTTATATTATAATGTTATTTAAATATTACTTTTTCCTTCATAAAAATTCAAATTGACTAAAGAAATGAATTTGAGGGGGTAAATTACTCCCCCACCCACCCATTTAAAAAATTCAAGGAAGCTCTTAGTCATTTAAGGAAAAAAATTCTTTCTGCTCGTTGCTTACTAAAAAGTAGTGATTTTCACATTGATTAACGTTATTTGTTTTCTTATTTTAAATTATGTCCAAAGTAACTTCAATTTTTTATAATTAACTAAATTGTCATAATATTTTCTCTTTGTTTAGAATATTCAGTTATTTTTCTATGCACTGAAATCCGGGGATTCGGCCTAAATCCATCAGTTCTGTATTTAGTTTTCTTTTGCTTTTGTAAACACATTTTAAGTATAAAAATTCACGACCTTATCCCATTTCATTGCTATTCTATGGAGGCAGTACATTTTCGTCTCTTAAGGATTTACAAAAAAAAAAAAAATTAAAATAAATAAATAAATAAAGGTGAGGGGGGAAAACAGAGCTTACCCTTCATGAAAATTCTTTCAGTAGAAATATTATTCTTAACGAAAACTTAATCGGATCAAGCCGGACCAGATGAGGCTACAAAGGAGGGCTTTTACTTAAGAGTATATTCTTTAGATTAGAGATTTCTTATTTTGCAGCGGAGAGGGGTGAGAATCCGGGCCAGTGTTTTAAAAGAGCCTCGAATATTAAAACTGAACGTCTAGAAAGAGAAACAATATCGGCTAATATTTTCTTTGACTTTGACGGTGAACACATTTATTTATGTTCTTATATCAATTTCACGGTTGTAGGGATCCTCCAAAGAGTCTTCTTATATCCCTTCCAATAATCTCTACCAATATACTTCAATATAATATGTCATTAGCGAAAGAAATAATGTAGAAATTTCTTATTGTGTTATTGATCACTTCAGTAATACACAGTTCAGTAAGTTTGAAAGCAGTCTAATTAAGATGACCTCGAGAGGTGTCAGTAAAATATTCCTAAATATTAACGACTAATTTTTTTACGTAAAACTAGAGATGATATTCCCATTAATCTTAAAAATTAATAGTACTGAATTAGATAATTTCAGACGTAATGGTTTGCGATGTTATTTTCAATTAAAGTAAAACTTAAATATATAGTTTAAGATTATTTTCATTTTTTATTTCGTACAATAATATACCTCTGAATTTCAGCAAAGAAAAAAAACTGCATAAATCTATTTCAAACCTGGACTTTAAATACCGTAAAATACAAATCATATAAATTGTTCACCTAGGCTTCCACATTCTCCAGGAATAATAATAAATACTTCTTGCGAGCTTGACAATGTAGTAAAGTTACTTTTTGCTGAGCTTTCGCACATAATGCGATTGCTTCTTCAGGGATGTAAGAAGAATGAGGACTACTCATTCATTCATTATAACAAATTGCATTTTCGGCCCTGAAGAAGCCATCACCTGATAAGCGAAAGCTTAGTAGGTCAAGCCAAGAAAAAGTATTTATGAGTAATTTAAATTGTTTAGTTCGCTGTGCTCCTGCGACCGCAATAAGTAAAAAATTTCAAAATGCTAAACTTATTATTTTTACGAGTTATTAACCCCTTGTAACAGATTTGTGGATGCAACATTTTTTTTATTGATATTTTATATTTAACATATTAGGCCCATTTAATTTCAGTGATAAAAATATGTGAGTATTATATGAATTATTGAAATCAAAGTGATTCCTAAAAAAATTGGACCTCATACCAGTCACATTAATTTATTAATTACCTATATATGTCACAAAACTGTCCGAAAACCATAACAACACACAAAACACAAATCAGTAAACTGATCCAAATCAGTAACTCCAAACAAAAGAATAACTAAGCCTAACTAAAAACAGTGAAGGGACCCCACACAAATAAATAGCGAATTATTCGTTTTACAATTAGCTCGTGCTTTGAAGTACACTGAGAAAGTTTAAAATATTTTCCATTGGCCATATGGAAACCTCCACTATTGTAAATAAAAATATATATAAAACACTGATATATATANGGGATTACTTCCGCAAGGTTCGCTTTCAGAGATCCTAAAATTTCCCGGATTTCCCCTTGGTTTTCGGAGGCAGGGGAGGATCTGGCATTGTTGAGAGCTGCCACAGGCTAACATAGATACATTCCCGTTGTATGTTCAGGCAGGACCGGTCTTTATATTTTGGAAACATTTCATTTTATTCTGCATTGAAATATGGAAAATCTACATAAATTATGAAGAATGCAAAACCGACTTTTTCTATATGGACAAGAATATAAAAAGATCAATTATTAAACATATAGCTCATGTTCAAATCCTTTTCTTAAAAAAACAAAAAAAAATCAACAAGGATTTAACAAATGAATTACAATATTATATGCAATAAATATTGCAGGAGAAAATAAACTTTTTTCTGTCGGGATCATTATATTTATCGTAGGTTATAAAAGCGGACATATCCCATAGCGTTAAAAAGAAAAAAAAAACTATTTTGAGACATGGCCTCGTTTTGCGATTTTATCTCCGGATGCCATCAAGTTTCTATTTGGACAGATGAAGGTTGAAGAAAGTCGATAAACAACTTTTTCTCATATGGTTAGAAAAGAGGGCATTTGTTTTTGCAAGTAGAAATTGGATACATTGATAAAAAAATACAGAATAAATCATTATACATGGATAGAGTCGCCAAAAGAGACTTATTACAACTTAAGAGACAATCAGCATTCAAGGAATCAAAAGGCATAAAATATTTCCGAAGATATCGCATTAGAGCCTTCCTTCTTTTACATGAGCTTATTACTGACTGCACTTTCTCAAAAGGTAATAATCCTTAGAGACACCTTAGTCTTTATAATGAATCTATAATTACCAGATAGTAAAACGATCACACATTATGGTTTTCATTATTTCAATAACCTAACGCATTTCAGCGAAAAATAAAAAAATGTACTATGCAATCACTCTAAATTAACAAATCAAATATTAAAAAGCCACAAAAGCATCCGATACATCACCATTAAACATATTTATAAATAAAATCATGAAACAAAAAATTTGTCGAATATCCATACAAATTTTTTTAATTAAAACTTTGTGCAGTCTTTACGTGTATTTTTTATGTTCTGTCGCGCCTCGTAAAGCTATATTGATTTCTATTTGACACATAGTCGGACCATGCGCCTAATTTATATATTATATATATTTGTTTTAAAAATTCGTGTATCTTCTTTTATTTATATTTATTAGACTTTTTTTCCGACACGCGACCATGTTTACCTGTATTTGATCAATGTTCTCGCATCTAAAACATCTATTTCTATTTTAATTGTCAGACTTTGTCGGGCCACACGTCACACCTCCCGTAGCAATATTTATTTACATCAGCTACACTTTGCCACATTGGCTACATTTAGGCCTAATATATTATGTATAGTTTTTTTTTCTTGTGCGCATCGATGGTATGTTATGTATATCATAATTTTTTATCCATGGGTGGCTGTATTTTGTAGTATTTGTTTTTTTATATTCCTTATTTTTTTATATAACTCTTTATTAAGATCAAAATTATTCTGTACATTTTATACAATCAATTTTTGATGGGGTACATAATAATAGTCCTTTCTCGTCTATCCCGGGACTTAACCCGTCCTCGGAGAGGAGCCCAGGTTAACCCGCGATAGACTATCCGGCACTCATCTTCTCCTTATCCTAGGATAATAAGGAGATTGATTAGGCAGATAGTCAAGGAGGGAGTGAGAGGGAGAGGAAAATGCCAATGCATTTACTCCCTTGGTATTTTAACTAAACTGGCTGGAGTAGGTCCCTTAGCCACCTCCTCTTGAAGCGTCTGGGAGGGTGGTCGGGATGAACATGGGATGCCAGGGAGAGGACTAGAGGATTTGGATGTCCTTAGAGATTTGTGTGGAACTTATCAAACCTGGAGGGGATGAGCTCGGAAACAAAAGGTACTTGCAGGTCAGAATGGATGGTTTTATTGGGTACGTAGGAAGGAGTGTTGAGGATTGTGCGAAGGACTTTGGACTGAAACCTCTGGATACATCTAATGTATGATGGCTTCGCTGTGCTCCACAATTCAACACCATAAGTCCAGATAGGTCTAATTAATGTTTTGTAAAGAGTTATTTTGTTTTCTATTGTTAATCTGGACCTGTGGTTCAGCAATCTGTAGAGCTGTCCAAAGCGTCTGTTTAGCTCTTGTCTCTTTGTCTGTAAGTGAGTCTTCCAGGTTAGTTTACTGTCTAGGTAGAACCCAAGGTAGCGGACTGTCGGAAAGGAGGGAAGAGGAACGTTATTAAGGACGAGTGGCGGACATTGACCTTTGCGAAGTGTGAAGGTGACATTGACTGATTTATTTTCATTTAGGAGTATTCGTCAGCGTTTTGACCACTTGAAAATGGAGTTAAGGTGGGATAAAAGGTTATTTGAGGCAGTGTAAGGATCCGGGTTGCAGGAGAGTATGGCTGTATCATCTGCATAGGACGCGAGGAGTGTGTCAGGGTGTGTTGGGATGTCGGCAGTGAAAAGGGTATAAAGAACAGGACCAAGGACACTACCCTGTGGAACTCCCGCTTCAACGGAGTAAAGATCAGAATACTTCAGGCCAAGGTAGACTTGAAAAAGTATCTATCGGAAAGATAGGACATGATAATTAGGTAGTAGGGTTGTGTAAGGATAGACTTCAGTTACTAGTGTTTGTCAAAATATTGAGTTATTTTCATAATTCTTTCTAAAGACTGATTAAAATCAGGCCAAAGTATTCTAGGATGAAAGACACCACTAAAGCAACCGGCACTTGGTTTTATTTAACTTTGATAGCCAAGATTGACATTATGAATAAATCAGGTATATGATTTTGTACTGAAGATATCGGAAATTCACCAAATTTTTTTAGTATTAATACCATAGGCTCTATACATTTATCTCAGTCGAAACTACTATCTCTTTACCTACCAACCAGACTTAACATAATTCCATTTAAGTATAATTAATATTCCTAACTATACCTTAGAACAACCTTACAACTATAGCTATGCCATTGTTATGCCTGCTACCTAAACCTTTCAGTTATACTTAAATAAACCTCACAACTAACAACCTAATATACTAAAATCATTAAATTTTTAATAAAAATGATTTCATAACTGCTTTGTAAAAAAAAAAAAAAAAAAAAATTTACGTGATTAGTGATCCGTTGGATTTAGGTAATAAAAAAAAATATTAGCAGTAAGAAAATTTTAAGTTTATCGATAATAAAAGTATGATAGATGTAAACCATGAACATAACTATACAACACTAGAAAACAGGCCTGCTTAAAAAAGTATAGTAAACTCTAAGGGAAGTGGGCATATTTGAAGGTGGGAAAGTCTGTAACTCTCCCAGGAAGAGATAAGAGTAGCATGTTTTTATCAGCTCCTTGCGCCATTCCTGGATTAAGAGTTTGAGTCTCCTGATCTTGGGGGAAGTACAACACTCCCCTTCACTCATTTCCAAGCAGCCCTCACCATCCCTAACACTCCCCCCTCCACAGAGTCAATATGCTATTGCTAGGTATGGCATCAGTCCTTGAAGGGTATCAACCCTTTCTGAAAGGGTGTTATTTCTGCTATTTCATCATACAACAAAAACTAGCAGCAAAATTGTATACGGTTATTATGAAATATAAAGAAAATAACAAAAAAAAAAAAATTAAGAAAAAATAATGATACTTATAACATATAATATAGACGAAATAGTATAAATTGAAATATAATGAAGCACCTACATTGTAGAAACTAAAAATATAGAGCATAAAAGTCTATGTATTCGTCTGTAGCCGCTTTCAAATCTGAAATGATTTCAATAATTAAGAAAATACAGTGTTAGAGGAGCATTTTCCAACTTTGTGTGACTTAGTTCATAACAGAAATCAGTCGATGGGGAAGGGTGGTGTTTAAAGAAGGCCTGACTAAATTGAAAACTCGTTAAAACTCTGAACTATTTTAGGAACAAATGAAAATTTGTTTTTGTTCACTCTCTCGTTCTCTCTCTCTCTCTCTCTCTCTTTGCTACTCTAACTTTCTCTCACTTCGATAAAATTTTTCAATTTTGTTTTCGAAGTAAAACAGTGTTGTTGATTTTATTTCTTATTTCGATGTACAATTGTAAATTATAATCAAGAATTTTTATTCTAAAAAAAAAACAACAACAAATATCCTAGTGAACAATATAAGCAAAATTTGCTATATTCTTTACTAAGGTCATTTGTTTTATATTAACAATTACTAATATCTAATAGTGCATTCCGAAATAATATGGTTTGTAGAAAATTAGTTACTTAATAAACTGCAGTGATATATTAAAACAAGAAACTAATTCCAAAATCAACCATTACGTTGGTATGAATGTTCACGGTGTTTTTGTTTTTTATACTATTAAGTTTGAGTTTAAGTTAAGTCAAATAAATAAAATCTAAATAAAATAGGCCACCTATTACCCCTTAACAGGCTTCCACCTTTCAGTTATATAATCCAAAATTTCACAAATATAACTGTATATTAAATACTGATTTTAGTTGTGGTATTTAATCGCAGGTTTATTTTATACAAGAAATGCAAGGCTTAGAATAAAAAAATCTTACTACCTCAGCCAGGACTCGAACCCGTGTTCTCCTGCTTTCCTGTCAGTTATGCAAACCATTCCACCACCGAGGCTAGCCAGATAATTTCTTCTACTCCCCGCACTTACCTCTTAGTCTGAACCCCCGAGTAAAACGAATATATCGTCTTATTGTCGGCTATTTGTTAGACTCACTTTTTTTTTCCTATATTAATTTTTTTAAATTATTATTTTAGTTGTGGTATTTAATCCCATGTTAATTTTATACAAAAAATGCAAGGTAAATAAAACTATTTTTAGTTAATACCTTTGGTTTAAATACTAGTTAATCATATTTGAATAAATTTAACTATAAATCTGGAATTAAAATATTTTATTT
>KZ807461.1:385469-395988 GCA_000696205.2 Oncopeltus fasciatus
ATATATATATATGTTTTTAACTTTTTATGGGGAAATTCCCTTATGAAGGATTGGTGAAGTATTAAATAATGCAATAAATAGTCCGTTTAGCAGGAACATAATAACCTGAAGGAATTCCTCGGCAAGAAAGATATGTTTCATTAATTTAAACTAAGTGTTTTGCTCCCTTCATCGACAAAAAACGTAGTCGTACTTGGTATTACAGATATTCTGTTCATATTTTTCCGATTTTGTTTAATAGGGAACTTAGCTTTTCGTTTTACAGCTATTAGCTTCTTGCCGAATTTCGTTAAGATATGAGAAAACTGTCGTCTGTAGGGCATAAATACTCACACTCATGAATTTTAGTGACTATCATTCTAAGTGTCTATTAGGTAGGATTGGAGAATATCAAAATAAGTTTTAAAATATTTGTCGAGAGAAAAAGCGTACAAGCCGAAAAGTGGGATGAGGGTTCCGACGTGAATAGCTGAGAAAAAGGAAGTGTTGGATCGGAGATTCCCTCCAAGAGTGAAGCTGGGAAATTGAGACATTCTTGTTTATAAGGGAGAGTAAGAAATCCAGTGTGATGGGAAGGTTAGGAGTCTGCTCCACGATTAAGGGTTTAATGCCGGCATTCAGACAACTGTTACGGCTCCGTCTTCATAAGACAGCCTTACAGTCCTCAGGATAACTGTTACATCCCTCTCCAAATATTGCATTCTACTTGGTCGTCACTAACCCCACCCTGTTCCCTCAACTAGTGCACTCAACTCCTACGGCTCCATATTATTCAAATGAGGAACATAAATCCAAGTTGTATTCAGCCGAGGATGTAAATTAATCGTATCATTAAACGTAGTTATTTATTGCTCTCCCTTTGTAGATGGGCAAGAACAGATATACTTTTTCTACTAATCAGTTTTCTTTAAGGGCTTAGATGGCCTACACCAATATATGCGCATTCTTTCTAATAATCATTGAAATCATTATAGATTTAGCCAAAGGGATCCATTTGAGTCTCTCCAGCCTGGCGCTTTGAATATATTTTCAGACATTACCGCTTGAAATAAAATCTTCCAGGACTAGTTAAAACTATTCTTTTTTTTTCGTTTCAAATATAATCCTGTTAGTTAGTTGAAGAAAAATATAAAATGATTTTATTGAGTAAAATAGTTCAACATAAACAATCAACATAAAAAATTACTTTTTAAAGAAAAATGAACAATTTGTTTGAAAATAAATTCAGATTTCAAACAACAACCTCGTAGTAAGCTGAAGGCCATCTAAAAGTATTGAAAATGGGATTCCTGCCGGGATTCCATGTAAAAGCTTCTCCTTAAACTTATTTATATTTATACCATAAATTATAGTACTACTTAAAACTTGGTCTAACTATTAAAAATAAAATATTAATATAATGTGCCACACAAAAAAGGTGTGTGGTTATTTGTATAATTTATTATTGCACATTAGAAATATTGTGTCATTATTATATTTACCGCCTGATTATTTTTTAATTAAACGAACTCTAATGAAAGTATTATAAACAAAAAGCCTTTTGTGCACCTAAAAAGTATTAACAGATTATAAATATTGATATGCATATTCTAATTACGTGAAATGTCATAATTACTTCAAACTAAAGATTCTTTTTGAACAAGCACCATTAGAAGATTCTACTTTCTCTCTCTAACTCACATCAAAACTCACTCTCCTTTTCCCTTACTTTCTTACTCCCCACTCTTTCCCTAACTTTGGAGGGCAGAGAAACGTGACCAATGCAAAAAGCGATGAGGTGGATAGAGAATTTGAGGCGGACACCTTTTGTTGATAATAAAGCTCCAGTTAGCATGAGCAATCACGGAAGTCTCACACACACCACTCACACAATTTTGAGAGTTGGTGGAAGTGACAGCAGCATAGATTTGAGACGATGATGGAGAATTTGTGACGGACACCTTTTGTTGATAATAAAGCTCCAGTTTGCATGAGCAACACAATTTTGAGAGTAGGTGGAAGTGACAGCAGCGAAGAGTTGAGACGATGATGGAGAATTTAAGACAGCAACCTTTTGTTGATAATAAAGCTCTTCCTAGCATGAGTAACATTAGAAGAATTTGTTCTTTCAATCTCTGCCGCCCCCCCCCACCCCTTTCACTCTGAAACAATCTCTATCCTCTCCCTCCTCATTTAATCAGATCAAATCTCAATATTTCGAAGAAAAAAAATTTTTTGGAACACGTATATACATATTTTGTTGTAATGGTCTTCTTGCAATTGTAAAATACTTTAAATTGGGAATGAAGGTCTTTATTGTATAGAGGGTTTGTTCAAAGTAAAGTTTTTAGTTTTCTATCACTTTTGAAGGTCATTTTCAAAATTTTCTGTTTTGAGAAAAATACTAAGGGTGTATCATAATTTAAAAATGTACTGTATGCGTAAGTATGTTTGAGTATTTTATTTTATTTTTTATTATTTATTTATATTTCATCAGCGTTTTCACAGAACTCCAATTTAGTCTTCCAAGAAATATCGCCATGGAACGCGTGGTACCAGTATGAAGCACTCTTCCCTATTAAAATGCGACTAGCCAAAATTCATTATTGCTTCTACACCGTAAAATTAAATTTTACGATTCACCTGAACTGCCACTGGAATTGTGTTATATTGCTGCCAAACTTCTACAACGCTTCTTTTATTTCTAAAAAAATACGTGTTGGATTTAATTACTCTTAACTAATTTTTAATTAAAATTTTTAATAATTGGAGANAAATAAGATTTATAAGTATAATCTTCATTATGCTATAAGGTATTTTAGTTATCCTTTATAAATAAAACATAAGGAAATACTTCTTTTTTTTTTACATAACTAAATGAAGGGCTTTTGGTGCTTCACTTACATTAATAAATAAGCAAATAATGTATGAAACTATTGATTTATCAAATTATTGATTCTGATTGTACAAGGGAAAAGGTAATTCCAAAAAGAAAAACGTTGACTCCAAATATCTGTATTTAGAAACAATACTTTCTTTAAAGGTTGAGAGCTTTCAGGTCCATTGTTGGATTACCATATCAAGGTCCCTCTCTGGCTGCAGTCATCTAATACTAGTTATGCATTGATTGTAGCCTGGGAGGGATTCTGATGTGCTATATGCTTTATAATGGGACTCTTGGTATCGAAACCACTTAGCCTTAAAGAATAACATGGGTCATTAATAATAAAGGTAAAAATGAATTTAAATTAGTTTATCATAACTAATTAGTACACCAACTAATCAAACCTACTGCCCTTGATATAACTAATAAATAAATAGAAAATATAAATTACTTACTGATAATTAACATATATGTACAAATAAATTACCTGTGCTTATTTAAAACCTTAAAGAGACTTAAAGTGCTTAAAGAGGGCTCATTACAACAAATTGTCTGCACTTACTAATTAATATCACTTATCATTATTCTGATCGGCGCTGCAAAGGGTACGACCAGCCCGACGCTCTGAGACACGCGATCGGACACGGAATCTGGCATTAAGCATGAGAGTCAGGCTTATGTAAGCCCTTAAGGTGTCAACTATAACTGAACATTATATCATAAATTTTCTTTACATATATTGTTGATATTTCTTAATAATTCAGTTGTACTAATTTTCAAGTAATAATAGTTGTATTAAGTAAGTATTGTTTAAACTAATTTGAACTTATAATATTCAGATTTCGGCCTTTTAGTTTTAAAAATGATAACATAACTGGGAAAATTTATCACATTAGTAAGCATCTGAACTTGTTACCGCAAGTCTTTAATGTAATCAAATTACAAAATGTTTTTTTTATTTAACGGAATGTAATAAATAAATAAAAGTTAATAAAAAAAAAGTATGTTTACTTTAATGCTTTTTTATTTAATTTTTAGATTTAAAATAAATATTGCAACTGAATAAGAACAGAATATATATATTGAATGATTTGTATATTATATAAACTTATATAGAAGTAAGAAAGCGCTATGTAGGAAAGCAGTGGAGAGTACAGAAAGTTGTGAAATGGAACAACAGACTATTAACTCTCGTTGTTAATAAAGCTGGTGTTCGCTGGAGGGTGGTTCTCCCCAACCCTCAGAAAGAGTTGAGGGGTGGGGGGCACTTTCTCTTCACATACATAAGAGATACTGAGGAAATAAGCAGTCCTAGCAGGAGAAGTACTAGCTTCTCCACTGCGAGGAATAACTCCAAATTCAGTCATCTCTCACTCATAGATAAAAAGCATGAAAATCTGCAATGTATTCCCGCACAATTCCTTAGATCCCTTGAACAAACGAATACGCTTGTAGACAGAAACTTTGCGAATATCTCTGTCCAACTAATAGCAGCTAATTCAAAATAAAATCTTCTCAACATTCTAAAATCCTATTAAGTAATAACTATGAATATTTTTCAATACTAATTTTTTGTCATACTTTATAGACACATCCGAGTTTTGACCACTATTTTATATATAAATATATATTATGTTATAATTATATCCATATGCATTTAATTATGCCTATAAGATTTTTCTCTGCTTTCTCAGCCAAGTTTGGGATTTGTCAGAGAGATTTATCTTGTGATAAATTTTCATGAATATTGGTAATTCATGAAAATTTACCAATTAAATATTGGTAATCTATCTTCTCTCTGAATCACTGCTCGTATGAACATTTTTTTAAAATCATGATAATAGTTGTGGTAAAGTAATCTCACATTTCATTCTTTACTTGAATCTTACAAAGAGCCAGAAAAAAATCTCACTACCTCATCCGGAATCGAACCCGGATCTCCCACTTACGCCCTATAAGGGCTGTACTTATATACCATTGGGCTGTGCTACCAACTACACCACCGAGGGAGATGAGAATAATTTCAAACTTCCACGGTAGTGGGAGGCCCGGGTTCGATTCTCCGCTGAGCTAGTTAGATTTTTTCTGGCTCCCTGTACGATTCAAGTGAACATTTTTTTATTTATCTTTTTAAGTGTTAGTTTCCCTTCCAACCACTCAGACTCATGGAAAGAGGGACTGTCTACAGGCTTCCACCCCATTCTAAACACCCTTTATTTTGAAATAAAGGATTGCTCTGTGCGGAATTTGAACATTCAGGGCCAGAATTGCAAAACCCGAACGGATCCCATGAGCTACGCCAGCGCCCTGGGAATTCGACAGGGGACAAGTAATTTGGCTCAGGGGTCACTGCGATTCCTCCGACTCACGGTATTCCTTTTTCTAGTCAGTTTCTCATTGTTTCCAGAATAGAGCATTACTTGACCAGCCGCAAATATGTCCCACTGATGTCGGTGATTCGTTCGTCTCCTAATTCCTTTTCATGAACTTGGAGAGAGCCTATAATTTGGTTCTGGAGTCTTTAAGATGCCACATTTGCGGCCGACCGATGATGGGTGGTTTGCTCTTCTCTCTTTCCCTCTTCATAAACTAGGAAGTCCAATAATTGGTTTCTGGGTGAAAGATTTTCGGAATCTTACTTTCAACAAATATTTTTTAGAAGTTTGTGAGCATGGCATTGGTATGATATTGGTAAAAATCTTCGTGTGTGAAATATAATGGCTACCTACAGAATGTTTTTATGGACAGGATAAATTCTTTTACGGAAATTCTAGAGTAATAGGGTACGTATGTGAATGGGACAGAAGAATGGCTCGTACATGTGAAGAGCAGAACAAATCCCGGCCGAGGCTCATTGGCTGTTAAAGCAGGCAAAGTTAAGGGGAGTTAGGAAGTTCAGAGGATCCCGTCCTCTGCCGACTGCGAACACACTGGTCAGGAGAGCTTTGGAAGCCAGCTGGAGAGCTCTCTTCCTAATCCCACCTAATTATCGAGGAAACTTTTCATTACCCTCATTTAATGCTTAGCACCAATCAGCTCATTCAACAAAACAATGTCAATTTTATTGGCTGTCATTTTTTATAAAACAATTTCTCTGTATCATTTTTAAAATTTACACGTATTTTCTTTTGTTTATTTATTGAATTTCCGCTTTCTCTTATCGTGTGAATGCTTTTATTCTTTGATACGGTCAATTTTTATGATCTAGTTTCTGCTACACTGGTAGTTGACTTATTTGAATAAATTGTTTCTCCTATTGGCAATCGGAATATTATCCCCTAAGCCCCGCTTGCCATCATAAATGACTCAATCAGTCAAATGTCACATTAATATTCATATTTAAATAACTACCTTACATTTGTTTGCTCTTCAGCAAACACGATTTTCCTTACTAAAAATTACTAATTTTTACACTGAAGCTTAAGATTTAAGATTATATATTACAATTCGTAGATCTTTTTTCAAAGGCTTCTTAGCTGAATTTATACTTTTTAATCCCACCTTTTATTTTTTATTAATTCCTGCCAATAGGAGGAGTAGAACATCCAAATAGCAATGGAGACCTTAGCATTTTTTCTGCACTCGAAGTCGTAAGTATATACGTTACATTTTATACGACTTTCTCATATAAAGATAATATTCGAATAAATTCGAATCTCTGTTTGTGATATATATCTGTACAAGTTTCTGTTTCCGATACGATCAATCATAAATAACTAAGATTAAGCGGAATTATGCCGCTCTTATTAACACAATTGACATATCTGTGAACCTAACAATATGATTTCCTCCTTGCTGAATAACTACAAGACATTCACATCTTCTTGTAATAAGTATTTTTAATTTCGTCTAATTATTTTATTTACTTAATAAGCACTGAAAGCTTAAATATGTACGCGCACTAACTTACTCTCACTTATAGTGTGTCCAATATCTGAATGCCCCTCGAAACTGTCCTTAAATCACTAAAAACAATTTATCAAAACTATAATGTGTATAAAATACTCGTATACTAGATCTGAGAACGTTGGCAGTCCAGAGCTCATTAACCAGCTCTGTATTCTGCAAATAGTTTCTGTGAGTGTGTTTTAGTGTTTTAGAACAGGTTTGAGACACCTTAAGATTTTGTGCACACTGTACTCTGCATATTTGCACAATAAAGACAAACATGGTTGAGATTTTACCTATAGGCGTGACTGAATTTCCTCTCTAGCCACCCTCCAAATCACACACACACACACGCAAGTACACGCAGCCACTCACGGACACAAATACACATACGACACTCACCGCCCCCCCCCCCAAAAAAAAATTCACATGGAAATATTTAACCACGTGCAGTATGAGTACGTTGATAGTTGAGGTTCCGTCATAAAAATATTTAGATACAAAGTCTTGTATGTAAAAATGGACTTAAAAAATGGTACTTTTTACACTCTTCCTTGAAGAAAAAGTTTTTTCATACAAGACCATTTGACTAAATTCCCTTCTGATTGAACCTCAAGTATGTATGTACCCTTTAACACCTGTACATTCTAAAAAAAACTATTATTGTCCACTAAGATCATATTTTGCTGCTTGAATTTAATTTATATTATGTTTAGGGGTGATAATCACATGACCGGAAGTGTAAAACGTTATTGCAGAAAAATAAGTAGAAAATATATTTTAATATTTCTAACGCAAATATAAATTTAAGTGAATAACTAATTTAATTCGTTATAAAACTAAATCTTATTCAGCATACACTGTTTTTTTCTTCTTTTTTTTTTTTGCGAATTACAGTGTTATGAGAAAGCTAAATTTTGACTTCAGTTCATTCAAGGAGCGTGATCCACAAGCAGGAATATAATTCAAGTCATGAAATATCGCAATTCGGGCAAATTCAAGGCATATATAAAAAAAAGGAGAAAGATACTTCATTTCTATAAGTGAACGTGTGAAATTAAGAATATAAGGGTCATTCAAGGTGTTTGTACCACAAGCAGGAATATAATTCATATCTGTGTAAAATTTAGAACATGTATACCATGTATGTACACGTGCTATGTAAGGTGGTATGTTCCACTAGTAGAAAGAAACATCATATATTAGTTTACATGTATATATGAACAATAAAATAGATTCAAGGCGAATATCATAAGATAGTTTATTAGTCAGAAAATTGACTGTAATTCACTGCTATTTTAAGTACAACTAGTAGTAGCGGCAATAAAACTTACGATGCGTCACTTATTCAAAGTGAAGACAGAAGACTCTATCTTTATGCAGTAAATATTACTAAGTATTAAGTTTGCCATGCAGTGGGAAATAGACATTTATCAAATAATTTATAGTATTTCCTTAAATTTTGAATGAAAAGTTATTGTTGTTCTTGATACCAATGATAAAGACGACTGAAAGTTGGGCATTCTCCAGTCAGGAATGGCCATGTAGTTGTCCTTCCGATGTAACTCTTTTCCTGACCGGCTGTAGCATTGCTGGAAACTAGTCACGTTTCCTGAAGGTAATGTCTGATTCACAGCCTTGAGAATCATGTAAAAATACAGCCCATTCTTTATGACATTAGTTTAACAACCTGTCTATCATTTTAAGATCCATTATTCATTTTACAAATCAATGCTTTAAAGTTTTTATTGTCTTATTTATCTTATATTAATTTACAGCATGAATAAAGTATACTTTTGAAGAATTCTGGCACATTATTAATAATCTTATTTAGATAATTTTGTGAGCAATATGACCTTTCTGGCCTTTCTATCACTTCAGGAGTTAGTGTAGAAACATGTATGCCGTTGTAGCAATAGAGCCTTCACCTCAAGAACAAATGGCACGGAGTGTGTAAATAAAATAAGCTGAGTGGGGTCGAGTTAACAGTTTCCCACCTTCAAGCTTCATCGGCTACCCAAGCTGCTTGGAGTACACCCTTGTCAAACGAAGGTTTCCCTTCAAAACGTATGTACCCCTCGCCACTCACCCTTAGCTATTTATTATGAGAATATTGCTTGGGCTTGGATCGGCCGATTACATCTCCCGGTCTAGCATATTATAAATCGCCACATTACGCCAGCAAGTCTTCTCGTCTGTACCTGATGCTCCAAATGTCACAAATGTTATAACGTTCGGTAAATACAAACATAATATATACTAAGATTTTTTATTGGTTGACTATTTGTTGAATCATTTATTCACAAAATTTCTTCGAACATCGAACATAGTGTTATATTAAGTTTGGATTTTAACACCCTGACAATTTGGTATTCCAAATAGATGATAATACTCATTTTCTAAAATCCCTTAATTATTTTAAAAAGAAAACCGCAGTTGCCTGATACGAATTCGATTATTTGTTGGGAGAAACGAAAAATAATGCTGGTTTATGTAAATAAAATTTAAAAATTAATTTAAAGGCAAAAAAAAAGTCCATTGAAATTATTTTATTTTTTGTATTTTTTTATAAGATGAATTAAAGTGAATATATAGAATTCTGTCTCATGGAAGCAATGTTATCTAATCACATATATAAATAAGAGTAAATGTTTAACTTACAAAATNTTTGTGTTTTTTGGATCTACCTTGACCGAACCCCAACTAAAATCATCTAAGAAAAAAAAATGTATCTAAAGTTTACTCTAGACTGGATCTACATAGTAGAGGAAATGCTCACTGGTCGTACTTACATTTTTAACATTCTTCCTTAAGATATTATGATTTTAAATTTTTCTCCCTCTAAACTTAAAATTTTTTATTTTGCAAGTGATTATTTTACAAATTTTAGGCCTCTCTACTACAGAATACGTAAATAATGGAAGAACTGTTAAAATTTCGCGTTATGATGGGAACTTGACTAGAAGAATCTACTCAAAGTGGAAAATGCCTTAGGGCAAGCAGGAGTACTTCCTAACGGTTCAAACTGAAAATTTATTGATGAATTACTCATTTGTTTTGTTTATATTTATATTATGGAGCTTATAGTACAATGTATATGTATTTAATATTAAATTCATATTGTACATTATTATTATATTAATACATATTTATTATATACTATGAGAGCACATTGCAAGATGCACGCTGTGCAGGATGTAATTTCTAAATAAACAAAATAACCTAAAAAACAAAACAAAGGGTTATCAAATATATCCAATACTTCGCACTTAATATATATTTTTCTCTAATTGCTAAAAGCTTTCAGAATCAGTGATTCCATCTTCGGAGCTCAGTCATCTAACCTGCTCGATGTCTACCTTTGTTGAGCTCTGGCTGTACTCCAGACAGCCACAGATCGACAAGGGTAGACATCGACCAGCTTAGGAACCAGGATTCCATGAGAAAAGTTATCATCATCGCTGTAGTTGGACCCTTCCAAGGCATGGATTGGTGTTTTGTTTCGGGATTGTAAGTGGAAAACATAGATCCCTCCCATGTTATGACTCTTTCCAAGAAGTTTGTGTCATTTGTAATGGCATCTTTCGCACAGGTGTTTTGTATGTTCAAATTGTCATGTAAAATATGCCTGTTGTTTTTTTTTTCTCTTGCTTTTTGTAAAGATAATAAAAATAGTTTATCATCAATCATCCTATATAAATTTCCATACAATTTTATCAGTATATTTTTTACAATTGAAAAGTAATTTGAAAACATAAATAATTACCT
>KZ807461.1:420755-438114 GCA_000696205.2 Oncopeltus fasciatus
GGTCAATGCTCTTCTGTTGGCCATCACAACGTTCTTACTAAACTCACAAGTAAAAACTAAAGTCTCTTAAATGTTAGAAAATCTTCAATAAGATGAATCTTTGCTAACAACTAACCATTTACTGATAGGAAGAAAGAAAAGAAGTGGATTAACTGACCCTTTTCTCCATAAACGGGTGGGAATATAAACAGGTACAGGATTAACTGGATAAGATACAACACAAAGTCCAGTCTGGGGCAATGGAATTTCTATTTTTATCTCTTATGTAATAATAATATAAATATTTGTAAGTGATCCTTTTATTTTGTCCGGCAGTGTATATATATAATATGCCTAAGCAAATTGGCATATATAATGTAAAATTGAATTTTCTCCACGTAATGGATTGATTCTTATCCTCCAGGTAGCAAATCCCCATATTGCATTTATGAGATGGGGGCATTTTCACCAGTGTCAATTCACTTTCCTCTCTTCAGCTTTCCAAACTTGCTATTCCCATCCCTGAAATTGAAAATGAATCCAAATTCAACTAAACCAATGACATTTCTCAATATCCCTCGTGAAAAGAGGAGAGAGGGTTGGAAATAATTAATCAAATTATGCAAATATCATAATTAAGAGAGTAACATGTCCGGACGGTCCCATTAATTTGAATCATGGAAAGTTCATATTAACAGTGAGCAGAAGACTATATCGTAATGGGATCTAGCAATGACTGAACCATTAGAGGTAGCCCTCCGCCGCTAATACGCGCCCCTCATCAACAACCCCTCATCCAACCCCCTCACACACATATTTATTTGAGATAAAATTGGAAGTAGTAAACTAGGCATGATAGTTAAGGGATGTAGTGTACGTGTATTATTATTCTTCATTTTTTACCTCCTTTGTAACCACTTAGAATCATGGAAAAGGAGCTTCTAGGGACAACTTCTCAAAACTAAACGCTCATGACAGAGCAGGCAATTGTTTTTCGGTAATCCCTGTCTAGGGTAGTACAGAATTGGGGCATAAGATTTTCTTTTGGATCGCTTGGGCTAGGCCTCCGTCTGAAAGTTTGTCTCGCACAAAAGGAACTGAGCCAAATATTGATTGAAGTGTCTATGAAAATACGTTAAACAAGCCTTCGGGAAATACATAATGCTTACTTACTACAACAAGTTGGCTTTTATCTAATCATTAAGAAAATTTAGCGAAGAAAATATATTTCCTAATGCAAATGTTTCGGCTTACAACGCAAGGCAACTGAATGACGCTTTTACGGGAAATATAATAAATTGAATCTACCATACAAGGGGTTCATGTTGAATGTTTAAGAGATGAGAAGCCGTTTTCTCTCTAACAAACTGTACCCAGAGAGAAGTAATATACAGTACAATTGTTTTATTACTAATGAAAATTGTTTCAAGTGTTATATACATAATGCGTACATTCCCAATCCCACTTTCTGTAATTTGTTTACGTATAATTAAACGTGTATATTTATGCTGTTTTCTGAAGCTTACTGAAAACGACAACTGATTTTATTTTATATCAACTGAATAGCTTATTTACATTCTAGAAATTTAATTTT
Source organism: Oncopeltus fasciatus (assembly GCA_000696205.2). Lineage (NCBI taxonomy): Eukaryota > Metazoa > Arthropoda > Insecta > Hemiptera > Lygaeidae > Oncopeltus > Oncopeltus fasciatus. The sequence continues at coordinate 422,329 of KZ807461.1, forward strand.
ACACTTATATTCGAAAGATTCTCATTATGAGAAAATAAATATTAGTATTAATAAGAACAGTAAAATAAATGATTTTTTTAATAAATTTCCTTTTATTCCCATTTAATTGTTGAAAAAAAAGGGCTATTCTATTGACTTATTAACACTAATCATTCAGTATAAAGTGAATGATGAGTAAAGTTTAATTGCAAAATGCCGAAAACACGAGAAATCGTTAATGAATTTTGTAAAACCTGTCAGAGACCAAATTGAAGGATCTTTACGAGACTAAGGTTCTGGGGGACATAATTAATTTACGACTGCTTCCAGTGATTAATTGAAGTAGCGGTAGACTTTGTTTGCTACCCAGCGTGTATTAACATCTTCAAGCTACTAATCATTCGTTTGAGCTCGCCTCAGGACAGAAGGGTTTCCCTTCAAAGAGGAGTCCCACTTGAATCCCAGAGAGACAGAGTGAGATGAGGACAGACTATCTCGTTAAACATGGTTCCTCAATGAATAGTGGATTTGGGGAAGATCATAATAATATACCCGGGAGTCTCATTAAGGAAACAAAGGATGCGCAATGAGGAGCCTGTCTGCGCCTCGGCGCACTGATACCCACTCTAACCATCCCTAATCAAACAGCAGACAACTGCATCCAGAGAGGTATTCCAGTTATCTACAGGCTACAGACGTACCATCTCACACTTCAATACAAACCTAACTAAAACTAATGTACTTCAGTTTAATTATGATTTTAAAAAATAATAAGATATTTTCAAGTCTTACATAAATCATTAAGTGAAATTGGCCATCACTGAAAATTAATTTTATACAGATACAAAGGTGCAAAGACTACTGAAATTTATTGCCCGAATCATCTTAATACTCGTAGGCAATTACTTGTGAATACAAGATATATTTTTTAAATTGTATAAAGCTAATAAGACGATTTTAGTGAACCGCAAAAAGTTTTAAGAAATCAGAAACAATTTTTTTCTTTTTCTCATACAATGGTAGAAGGGGGGGGGGAGGGGCGTAATAGTTAATAGTTTAAACAATGTCTATACATCTAACTCACTGCGCCAGGTTTTGGAAATCCACTTGAACCTTTTGGACTATGCAAGGTCCAAAACTTTAATTGTATACAGAAGAGAAACATTCTAGGACTTTCTTAACTAATTACCAGAATCACGCTACCAGTCTTAGTAATTACTGACACATGCCAGCAGGCTTAAATGCCTCTGTGATTTCAGTCGCTCGACAGAGTCGGGAATTTAAGGATGGAGAGAGTAGGACTAATTGAGGTAGTTTGGGTGATTGAGGAGTTTGGTATGGCGGAGGACAAAAGGGCTATCTGTGGAGAGCTCCGTTAGAGACGAAGTAAGGGGAGACATCAATGTTTGTAAGAAGTATTTGGGACGGCTTTCCGAATCTCTTACAATCAATACCTTAGCTACAGATTTTACAATTAAGTAATGCTTTGTTAAGTATAATTTTTATGTGGTGGAAAGATGAGATATTCTAATAAAGAATCTGGAAAGATGGCTGAATTGAGGTTTTGTTGGTGCACTTTTTTCTTTCTTTTTTTTTTCTAGGCATTGCAACAATTGCACAATTGCCTCAATTTCAGTGACTATTGCATGTTAATAATAAAAATAATTATCTCATAAGCTAAAATTATTTTTATTTTAATCGTTTTTGGTAATAGAAAATACTTTTATAAGGACTATGGTTAACTTAAAACTTGCTTTATTTTTCTTTATGTACGTAAATATTTAAGTATTGATAACATCGCATGTTATAACTTCTTTATTCATAAGTCTAGAATTTTAATATACATTACTTTGACTATAGCAATTTGCTAGATTATTTGAATTAACAGGAACACAATATAATCATAGTCATAAATTGAAATTGGGAAAACATTAAGAAATAAGTTCAAAAGGAGAGTTTTTTGACCGTAGATATTATTCTGAGAAATGTGATGGAAATGTGAACTTAGGGACAGGACGTCCTCTCTCATCTTCATGATAGCCCTGAAGATGGCTTACAATGTAAGCCGAAACGTTGGCAGATAATCCTTTATTAAAAATACATTTTTTAAATTTGTGTTTTTTGTATCTACCTTGACCGAACCCCAACTAAAATCATCTCAGATTAAGAAATAAGGACAGTCATCGCAGTTATCTACCAGATTTTTATAGTTTTAATTTAATTTAGTAATTATTAATTGAAGATAGTAAATAATGTGGATCTTGGCTACTATGAATAAAAAAACTTCACGCTAGGAAAATATCTTGTCATTAATTTTCTACCTTTGGTGTAAAATACATAGAACAAATTTATAAATGAAAAAAACAACATCTAATAAGAACAAATTTACGTTCCATATTCTACTTTTTTATTCAGTAGCCATTTGACACAAGGGATTTTTCGCCGCCTCTTGGGGTACTTATTTGCGCTTGGTCAGACCATTCGGATACACGATCGGGTAGTTTTTCTAACAGGGTGATGGGTTCTGCTCCCAACGCCCACTGTTCTTCGAAGGCGTGTGGTTTTCTGTAGAGGTTTACTCCTTTGTTTGAGTTGTTACCCGAAGACTGACAGATCTCATAAATCTGGGTGGGGTGTACATTTTTTCATACTCAAAAACACTCCCTCTAATACACAAATGGCGACTACAAAATCTAAAATTTCAGAGAGAGGCTTAGGAGTTACTCACGCTAACATACGTATATTGAATAATATACGTTATCATGTTTATATGATAAACAGGTAAGATAAGAATTATCTTAATTATATATANTGTATATTTTAAACAGATCTATATATATATATATATATGCATAATGTCTGTAGGCGCTCTAGTGTCCGAAGTTTAAAAAATAAAAGAACATAATTTCTGTAAACTACTTATTCATCGCTTTGCAAACCGTTGAATAAGTAGTTTAGTGGCCGAAAAATGGTTACAAATAGTGCATGAGTTTTTGGGGTGGTTTTTGCTTGGAGCAAATAAGAAAAGAGGATACTTAGGTATATCGCCAATACCTTAGTTATTTTGAGGTATATGAAAAAAATGTATGCAATATAACAAGTATAAAATGTAATTTTCTAATATTTGTTCTGTATAATATTTTTATGAATTATCCATATTACGGAATATAATTTAGAACTTAACTTAAAAAATTAGGTAATCATCTTATTTAATATATATACGTATAGCCAACAAATTTTAAACTTTTATTAAAATAGCACCCAAAGAAAATCTTGGAAATATGACAATTTTGAAGATATTTATTTATGTTTTTAGTAACGTTTCTTTGATTGTATTATCTTCTGTAGTAATAGTTATATGCACATATGTAAATTTTGTAGACAATTAAGACAAGAATTTTACTCCCAACAACTTTACTGTAAAATATATTACATTTAATACAAACTAGAAGTCTTGCGCTAGCTCGTAAAGGTTGAATACATTCTCTGCTATGCCGTTTATTGGAGAGGACGCAAGAGTGTCATAGGCGTGTAAGATTTTTGTGGAACACTCGACAAACATTTTTAAAGTAATATAACCTGGGTCTTCAAAATTGAAGGTTAAGTAGAACCTGGATGGTTTCCTCCAACCTTTATAATGTGGATAGTGCCATTGAGTTGAGAAATAAAAATAAACGCACAATTTTGTTACACATAAAAATTACGTTAATTATTAAATATATTTCTAAGTAATAATAAGATTTGAAATAGCTAAAATGCCTGTTTCAATCCATTGATATCAAAATTATTTAAATCTATATATATATTTTTCGAAACAGAAATATTTTAGAGCAAGGTATAACTGTGTCCTTAAATTGCCTCTAGTATTTCATCCAGTGTTATTAATGTTAAGTTATGGCCGTGGAATTCATGCTCATTCAGCGATTATTTCCAAATTAGGCGGAGAAAGACGGTGCGTTGCCCGAGAATGAATTAATCCTTCTCTGCCAGGGTAGATTTATCGCGGAGAAAAGAAAAATGTGAGTTGTCTCCCGGAAGAGAGATGCGAGGGAAGATCGGGGAGTCTCTAATTAGCCCAGAGTAGGAAGCTAGAAGGGCCGAGTAAAAATGCAAAAGACTTCTCCACCTTCCCTCTCACTCTCCAAAACCCTTTCTCTAAAGCACCTATACTAGGTTAAAAGGAGTGGAAAATAAAAATTAGAGCCGGAGCCCTTGGAATTAGGGGTTTGTCTAATTGCTAGAATACTTTGGTCGTAGTAAGCAGTCTTGGGGAAGGAATGGCAGTAGAAGAGAGATAGAGGGAAAGATTACAAGGAGAAGGAGAGGGAGCGTGAGAAGGAGAGGGTAATTTAAGGGTTAAAAAGAGCCGAAGAGAAAATGCCTAATGCCTGTAGGAACTAGCTGGGGCTGAAGGACTCAAAAGCCGACCTGGCCACTCTCGCTTCTAATCGTCTCCAGACTAACTACTCCTTCACCCTTGTCGGTCACCAGTCAATTAGTCCTCGTAGTGGTTTTCTTCACCATATATATATATATATATATATATATATATATATACAATCTTCTGGTGCAATACTCAATAGAAGGCGTCCATTTCAGCATATAAAGATAATAAAACAGTTGAAAGATTAAAATAGGTCATCATTCAAGTTGTATAACAAAAAAAAAATATTTCTCGTAGCCTGATAATCTCCTCTCGGCAATAATATCCATTGTTTATTACATTAAGTGCAAATGATATTAGCATACTCGTGTATTTATGTCCAGTGCAATCACTCAAGGCCATAATAGATGGGCTATCTAAAGGTAACCTTCTTACTGGGCAGGTTACTATTTCGTTTAAAACTAACATATAGCATAGACTAACTCTCTAATACAGGACTAGAAGTCCTCGAGCCTCATTTGGACCTTTTGGGCTTTGCCTAAATTCCTGTGAACTAAAAATTTTATTAATTTAAATATGTTTCGCGATTCTATATCATATAATTAATAGATGTTATTTTGTTGGGGTTTGGACGAGGTGGATAGTAATTATCTGGCAACTTTTCGGCTTAAATTGTAAGCCATCTTCAGGGATATCATGAAAGCTAGAGGGGACGTCGTGACATCAGGATCCCATATTGATGACTAAGGAATGAATATGGGATCTTGATGATACAGGAAAATCATGGTGGTAGGGGACTGGAAGCTGCTAATATTGAAAGGGTAGACAGGAGAATTCTCGAGGATTTCAGCAATGGCAAGATCCAGGTTAATAATGGTGGAAGGGGAACGGAAGCAGCTGAGATTGAAAGTGTAGACAGGAGAATGCTCGATGATTTCAGCTATAAGAAGACCCAGGTTAATCATGGTGGTAGGGGACTAAAACGCAGCTGAGATTGAAAGCGTAGGTAGGAGAATGCTGGAGGATTTCAGCAATGGCTAGATCTAGGTTAGTCATGGTGGAAGGGGACTGGAAGCAGCTGAGATTGAAAGTGTAGACAGGAGAATGCTCGATGATTTTAGCAATAAGAAGACCCAGGTTAGTCATGGTGGTAGGAGACTGGAAGCAGCTGATATTAAAAGGGTAGAAAGGAGAATGCTGAATGATTTCAGCAATAAGAAGATCAAGGTTAATCATGGTGGTAGGGGACTGGAAGCAGCTCAGATGTGAAGGGTATACAGGAGAAAACAGATGTCCCAGGGAAAAGACCCCAAGTACTGCTGGAGAAGAGCTCTTTCCAAAGTAAACACTATCCCATTCTATTTATTTGACAAAACGCTCGGCTAAATTTCTACTTTAGCCGCTCCATTCTGTTTCTTTCCCCTAAAACACGAGGTGCAGTTTCCTAACTGTCATTTAGAACTTCCTCTGCCTCTTTTCTCATGGAATCTTTTGGCAATGTGTTGAATATTTTGAATTATTTTAGCTAATTAATAGGTAATGCAATCTATTCAGTAAAACTTCTGATAGTTTATGGGATATGATCGTGTTAAGACCGATGGGAATATATTTGGGTACTGTGGAGTGTATAAGGAAAAGTAAACAAATAACTAATAATAAGAAAAGGAAAGAATCTAAATACAATTGAACAAATAATCATAATTTGTGAGTTTTTATTGAATTTTGACTGCACTAGTTGAAAGATTTGGTGAATATTTGAGTAGGATTTAGAGATGAATGCTGAATATTTTCCGAGAACATTTTGGTTACCTTGTTAAGTGAATTCAATTTCGATCAAAGTTTTCGGTGGGAATACGTCCATCTTCCTTAACTCCCTCTTTGGCGGTGAGGTTCTACTTGCCATACTCGCAGGCATAAAAACTTAGAGGGAGTTCTCAGCGTGAAATAAAAGTAAGCGGGACAGTAATGGGGTGGACTTGCTCAGAGGCCTGTCTCGGGAAGCCGTACCAGCACCCCCATGGCCGGATCTTCGAGCTGCTGAACTGACTTCGGTGGTATGCCGATGGATGGTGCCACTGTTCTGTCAGAGGACGCTGTAGAGACAGTCTCCCAGCGGGCCTGTGCGGTTCTACTCGTCCATATTTCTAAGTACAGTAACTTAGAGGAAATTCTCAGCGTGAACTAAAAGTAAGCAGAACAGTAATAGGGCGGACTTTCTCAGAGGCCTGTCTCGGGAAGCTGTACCAGCACCCCATGGCCGGTCTTCGAGCTGCTGGACGGACTTCGGTGGTCTACCGATGGATGGCACCTCTGTTCTGTCAGAGGATACTGTAGAGACAGTCTCCGAGCAGGCCTGTGCGGTTCTACTCGTCCATATTTCTAGGTACGGTAACTTAGTGGAAATTCTCAGCGTGAACTAAAAGTAAGCGGAACAGTAATGGGGCGGACTTGCTCAGAGGCCTGTCTCGGGAAGCTGTACCAGCACCCCCATGGCCGGATCTTCTAACTGCTGGACGGACTTCGGTGGTCTGCCGATGGATGGTGCCACTGTTCTGTCAGAGGATGCTGTAGAGACAGTCTCCCAACAGGCCTGTAAGGTTCTACTCGTCCATATTTCTAGGTACAGTAACTTAGAGGAAATTCTCAGCGTGAACTAAAAGTAAGCGAAACAGTAATAGGGCGGACTTGCTCAGAGGCCTGTATCGGGAAGCTGTACTAGCACCCCCATGGCCGGATCTTCTAACTGCTGGACGGACTTCGGTGGTCTGCCGATGGATGGTGCCACTGTTCTGTCAGAGGATACTGTAGAGACAGTCTCCCAACAGGCCTGTAAGGTTCTACTCGTCCATATTTCTAGGTACAGTAACTTAGTGGAAATTCTCAGCGTGAACTAAAAGTAAGCGAAACAGTAATAGGGCGGGCTTGCTCAGAGGCCTGTCTCGGGAAGCTGTACCAGCACCCCATGGCCGGTCGTCGAGCTGCTGAACGGAGTTCTGTGTTCTGCGGATGGATGGCACCTCTGTTCTGTCAGAGGACGCTGTAGAGGTATTAAAAGTTTCGCAAACAGGAGTATTGTTTGCAAATTACTCAACATTTTTTTTTTTTAATTTATAGATTATAGTTCCTTTATTTTTTCCCGTGCTAATTTTTGCAAAACAAATATAGTGTATTTATATATTATTGTAACGTAAAAAATAGGTAACAATTAAAGCTTCCTAGAAATAAAATTTAAGCCTAAATTTATGTTTAATGAGTGAATATTTGAAATTTGAGCAAAAATCTTTGGTTTGCCACTGAAGCGACACGGTAAGAATAATGGGGATTAAATGCTTGACGAAGTGAATTGTTGGAGATCAGGTTTGGATGAAGTTTAAATAAATTTATTTTTGGATTATCGCCAGTCCTCGTAAAAAGGGAAGCATATTATGTTTAAAATTTTTGCAGTCGAGGTTTCCCGTTAATCCCCGACTCTCCTGAGACCTCTAAGGGGGGAGTGGCTGGATGTGTCGCGGCAATTTCATTACGCACCAACCTCCCACTACCCCCCTTCAGCAAACATAAGTGGGATTGCCTCGCCCCTAAACAAAGCCTCTGGAATGAAAAAAAGTAAAATACCAGGATTGCTACAACCACCACTCTCCCGCTCCACCCAACCCCTACACATGGTCGCAATTATATTCATCAAGTTGGAATAAACACTCAAAAGAAAAAAAAAAAAAAAAAAAATGAAAAAATATTTAATTAGAGGTACAGTGATCTGTTTCTCTGAAATAAATGAAACTGAAGATCGTCTACAAGGCTGAAAAATGAAACTTTTGAATATACTTCATCATGTTACATATGAGTATGTCAAGGAAACGTGATTTCTGCCGACTTTACCGCCAAAAATTTATTGTTCTTTTGAAATTCTCAATAAACTTCTACGGAAGTACCTTGTTTTCTCTAATGAATGGACTCGAGGTTATTTTTAGATACTCATTATTTTGTGTACTTTCATAAGTACTTAACATCTTTCGTTCTTTTTGTTCTTTGAAATTGACTTCGCTTTCAAATGTTCTCTTAGTTTAACAAAATGTCCCATATGAGCTGCTAAAACTAAGTTGATTTATTATTTTTATGTTTACTAAAGGAATAAACTAATTTTGGTAGTCCTATGAGATAAATTGAAAATTTTTTTGGCCCAATGAATTTTAATAAGCTCCAAAAATGATAGCAATTTTACATAGCAAGTGCAGGTAATAAATGTTACGTACACACGAAAAGAAAAAAATACAAGGAGTATAATTTTCAGGGATCTCTTGCCATTTGTCGGCGAGGAGTGAAGAGTAGTCTCTCTAGATAGTCCAGTAGAGAGGCTGGTGTCTTCGCACCTCCCCGAAGAAGGGCGAGAGATCCTTGAAAATTTTACTCCTTGTGATTTTTTCTATCCCCCCTGTTCTTTATTAGTATATATATATATATGGTGTATGAGAGACTTATTTTTCAATCCAAAGGGACTTGGCATTTTTTTATAACTTCTTCAAACCATTTAAAAAATAAATTTAATAGCAATTGCTTTAAATAAAAATAATAGCTTCCATATTTTGTCCAAACTTTAGAATCGAAAATTCTCGTTGTTGAGGCATGGCAAAATCACGTGAATTCATAATATATTCCGTGGACGAGGGAGTATTCTTAGTTGATAGGGAACACAGGAATTATTTTAGTTATATATATATATATATATAATTTTGTATGGTGAATGAGAATATTTAATGTATGATACAGTTTAATCCTTTTATTTATACTTTAACTTAACTTTTTCAAAATTTTTTTTATTGTTCTTTAGGGAACGAAAATTGCCTGGTTAAAACCAATGTCAATATTTTCATCTTAAACAAAACACTGAGACAATTTAATTTTATGAAAATCTGAAAACCAATTAGTCTCATTTGAAAATATCAAAGTTACAAATATGAAAGGAAAATTAAATGTCATTTCTGTCCTCTAAAATGATTAAGAGATTAAAAAATGTTATTAGTTAATATATTTTTGAAATTAGGTGCTTCTTTACAATTCCAAATGAGTTTTAAAATGTTAATTTTATAAACATATTAAGCCTTTGCATCAACGAAATCCACTTAGAGTTAATTAGAATGATATCCGTAATTTTGTCATGTCCCATATATATGAATATAATATACAAACGGAGGGCTTTGGCCGGCTTTAAATGAAGTCCTTCAAAGTACTCGTGAAAATTAAACACCGAATTACTGAAAACACGTTCAGAGAGGAAAGTTTACAAATTCTGCAGCATGGAATCAATCTGGATTCGGTGTGCGGTGATTTTGTGGGCGTTTAAGCAGCTTATGGTGTTCATTCGTCAATATTTAACTTGTTTACTCTCGGTATTGGACTGGTGTATGTAGTTTAGATGTGCTGAATTTGTGAAGAAAAAAGGGGTTTTTCTGAGATGACTGAATACTCTTCTGTTCCATGATGGCGAGGGGAACTAGCCCAATATTTAACTTTTATAGTTTCTGCTTTTATATTCATTATTATTTTTTGTACCATGTTTTTCGAAAATCAGAAATTAGATAGATAGTTTTAGCAGCTGATACTCTGCTCCTTCACTCTTAAACGCGGACTAATTGTAGTCCTCATGTGTTTAGCTTCATAAAGGTGTATAAATCTCCTAAACTTTATTCCCCTGGCCGTCCCTAAAAGAAAAAAAAAAGTGGCGGGCAATCAAAAAACGTTGATAAGATAGATCAGTTTCCTTATTATAATTATTATATTAGGTAAAACTTGCGTATCCAGAAGTAAGAATAGTAGTCTCTGAAAGAGTTTATTTGGCTTCTAATATTATTGCATATTCTAATATATTTTTTTTTAATTTTTAATATTGAATGATCTTATAATCGTTCACTTTTAAAATTTAAGAAAAAGAAAGATAAGTTTTCTGCAAATATTAAAGGCCCAGAAGTCCTCTCGATGCAATATGCTAAATGAGAATTAGCTAAACCACAAATTAAATTCTTTTCGAAACATAGACATCTGTTAGGCATAAGTCAGGCTTTGTCCTGAAATCCACATGGTTGAGAGACCAAATCTTTATGGGTAAAGAATCAATATACCTTTGTATAATAGGATATCTCTAGGGGCCGTGATAGCCCCCACAGAAATCATAGAATAACAAGTACGTACACCCCAGACAAATAAATAGGCGCAGTCAGAAGCATTTGTCGGTCAAGTACCCACACCAATCCATGTTCAACCATTAATTACTAGTCAGGCTTTGATTTATGGTATCCACAGAGTTATCATGAAAAGAGCAAAACAGATGCCTTCGGTTAAGCTAACCTACTCATAAAACCTTCACAGAATAAGAGGTATATTTTTCTCACGCTAAGGTACTTTACCGGATGGTAAGTTCCTTCGTCACTAATTAAATATCTTTTATTTGCAATATCATCGATTAATAGGCTTTTTTGAAACAATTTTCAGCAATTTTGTCAAAATATGATGCTCCTTTGATAAGACTGAAACTGTATTTCACGAAAGATCACCCATTTTTTAGGAAGTTTTGTCAGAGAAGACGAAAAAAAAAATGCCTAATAAACAGTTTAATTCTCCAAAATCTGCCAGCTCTCCCAGAAACCTTCACCACAGCAGTATCATCTTTTCACTCCAGATCACCTATTAATCACCTCTAACTTTACCGCATATAACGTTCCTTTGTCACGGACTGAATCTCTTTCCCGATCAAGTTTATCTATTAACACGCGTGCTCAGAAAACATTTAGTGATATGATGAACCTTTGCTAAAGATTGAAACACATTTCCACGTTAGACAACTTATCATTTGGTATCCACCATAACTTATGTCGAATATATTTCGCTATTAACGGATATTCTTTCTGGCGCAAACTTATACATTCATGTTCGGTCTCAGAAGCTTTTTCATTTATTTATGTGTATATATCTTTTGTATGAATAAGAATGTTACAGAAAATATAATTTATTCGAATGTAGCCACGAATTAGCGATATGAGATTAGAGTGTTTACATGACATGTTTGATCACATAGGATTATTGTTCCTACAACTATTACTTGGAGAGACATGTATTTCGAATAGATTCAGCTTTGGAAGAAAATGAAAGTATGAAGGTAGTGAACAAACAGATTGAACACAATCACAGTTGTGAAAACTGAATTACAAGAATTATTATTGATACATAACCATAGTTCTGCCCGTTATATTTTACTTCCAATAGACTGTTGAATATTTTATACTTAATTGAGGGTTTTTTAAGTGTTTACATTTCATTAAGGCAAAAAATACGATTCAGTCGATAAGGACTTGTATTGAAATTTACCATTTCAATAAATCGAACCTTCAACGCCGTAGTAACACAGGAGTAACAAGGATTAGCATATCCTCAGATCCCTCCCCCTACTCAATTTTGAATATGAAAATAAAAAGTAATAAAATCCTTGTTTTGTTAATGTTTTGTCCTTAATACGACTACGTAAATCACTGTCGTTTAAGATAAATAATATATTTTGTAGGGCTCAAAACTAAGTAACATGGTTAGCAGTAGGGATCCGTTCATACATGCCTGTCCTGATCGAAGGGTGTTTAGACAGGTTACTTACCCTAATGAAATACGCACGGGTCAGGTTAAAATTAAAGTGTAAAGAGTTCATTTGCTCTGAATTTTCTAACAAAATTAAAGAAGCAAAATAAAAAAGATTAATTGAATATCGGTGGGAATTGTTTTGTGCCTGGGTAGACAGTAGCTGAGGAAGGACAGGCTAAGGGTTGGGGACTCCCCTCCTCCCATTCTTCACGTCCCTTGAATTGGCTGGCTGACTGCCCTTTTGTAGGAGCCCTATCATTTCTTATTTGTACCCTTACCGCTCGGCGTCTTTCATCAATCACACGCTCTCTCTAACCGCTTCTCTTGTATTACATTTGTTTTTTACACTTCCTCCGATAGCCCTTGTCCCCCTGTATCCCTTTCACTTACCTGACGGGAAGCTATCTGTCACCTCCCTCGGCCCGAGGATCTCCTCCTTATCCAAGTTCACTCTTTACTACTTTTGCCTTGTTCACATTCGGCTGAAGAATAATGGCGGCGCCCGTAATTAGCTCAACATTGAACGAAATTCATTTCTTCTTTTTTCGAGATTGCCTAATTCTTTAAAACTTTATAACAAGCATGGATTGATACTTGATGCCAGACTGTTACATGCTAGCATGCTAGTGTCACTTTAATGTATATATATATATATATATGTGTGTGTGTGTGTGTGTGTGTGTGTGAGTGCTGGCTACTGCTTTGATTTAGCCACATCTATACTTGTAAAAAATTATACCGTTTATTGCACGTGACTGGTGTATACTGAACTACATGCGACTAATATTCGAGTTGTATTGGTTTCGACCTACTTCAAAAATATGTCAGTGCTGCATTGTATGCATCAATTAAAAATTTTTTAACGTAATACTAAACATCAGAGTTGGCTTTAAAAAAAAAGCGTACTACTATTTGTGTTGAATCATGAGGTAAAACAAAGTCATGATTTAATAAACGTAATAAATAAAATGAACACTTTTATTGACATGATCAATGACACTATTTATAATATATAAAAGTTACTGTTGTGATTGAATTATGACTTTCAACAAACGCATTGTAAGATGAGTAAGATGTTTTGTGTATCCCAGAATAAAGATTGTGTTATTTTTTAGGGGGAAAGGCGAAACGATTATCTCTTAAGAAAAATTAATTTAGTAACTTTTAGCAAATAAACTTCAATTGGTGCACAGTTGTTATTCCTTTTTTTTGGGAATGCCCAGGCCTACATTGAATGGAAAAGAATCAGGCAGACAGAATGGTGTACTGATCAACACCTTCTCTAGTATTCCATAGTTCATAAATGAGCACCCTCTAGCTTATGTTACCCCGCCGGGGCTCCATGGACAGTTTATTAATAATTAGTGTTACGAACTTATGTAAGAATTATGCCAACCAATAAGGATTCACCTCATTAATAATACATCTGTATTATTGATCATCATTGTATTATTCCTATTACGTTATATTATAAATATATTGTAGGTTGTGGTTCCCCAGTAAACTTCTATAAAGCAGGACGTGGGGTTATTTTTGTATTAGGCATGTCAATAGTTTTTATATTATTGTGCCAGCTATGTTTTTTTATAGATACTTTACAAAACATGCTAAGTAAGTGCTGCATGTACATACAGCATACATACATACATAATATATATATATATATATATATATATATATATATATATATATATATATATATNCCAGTCAGCCTCGTAATATTATATATGTATATAAAGTACTAATGACAGAGTGTTTCAGCATTATTTCGCTTAGGGGTGTCCAACTGCAACGGACTGAATCTGAGCAAAACTTATTAAGTTGAAAATGTAACTCACATTTCCCAGTGTGTTCGTCTGGTAATTTCTTCAGAAGGAAATTTCAGCCCAGCCATGCCTGGATTCAGCAAGAAAAATAATTGTGTTGTATATAGGTGGAACTTGGTACTGGCGTTTAGCACTTACCTCGTCTCCTTCACTGTTATAGTATCCTTTTCTTTTGATCTCTGCCGACACAGGGCAAATTGAATTGTGACTTTGCTTGTCTCAAATTACTCTAAAGAATAACTCCTACTCTCATGTTCCATTCCCAGCAAATGCGAGTCATGATTAACCCTCTCGGTAGCATGTTGCATATTTCTTTTGTATTTGCTTTGCCTTGCGAGAAGCTACAACTGATTATACATAGTCAAAAAATAACAAATATTTAAAATAATAAAGACTAAAAAGACATTGTGTACACAATTTGCCTTCCCAAGACCTGAGACCGGGAGGTCTTATCTTTTATTCTCCGTCTAGGCTACAGGTTGCATCCCCTGTTCTCCCTATTAGTACCAAATTTTAACACTTCCAAGTCTGGTTCTGCAAGTTGGATTCAATAAATTAAGAATAAGAAGATAACAAATTCTATATATTCCCTCTTTTTAAGCTGTTTAAATTAGGGTTAAAAAAATATTAAGCTAGTCAAAATAATGTGTTATATATTATATTAAATTAAATATATTTATATTTTGCTAATCGTATTGCCTCACTGGTATGGCTTTATGTATTAGTCATTTTTTTAAAGGCTTGACTACGAAATATCGGCAGGAACCATCGTTGCTTCGGCGTTGTACCGATAAATTGACGGATGCTTTGACTGCTTACAATTCATCTAAAAACGTAAAAACCTGGAGGAAAATTATAGGTTCTTCTAGACCCAGTGGTACATGACTCCTGAGCCAAAGTTCCCAGTTATTATTGAGTATTACTCCTGTCTCAGGAAAGACCAGAGTAAACTAGGCGTTGTACCGATAAATTGACGAAAGCTTTGACTGCTTACAATTCATCTAAAAACGTAAAAACCTGGAGGAAAATTATAGGTTTCTCCAAGACCTAGGATTGATCACCTTGTATACACAAGAATCACGTCAATCAGAGACGCAAGGTGGGATTACTAAAAATAAGGAAACATAAAAATGACGGAGAAAGCTATGCCGAAACTTCTTAATTTCCTGGCGAACAAGTACGAAAGGTGGGACGGGACAGAAGGGATGTCCGTGCACCCCATCAAACTTGAAGGTGGAGTTCCACTGTAACTACCAAGTACTCACGGGGTCTTACTTTCCTTACTGTGTGTCCATTTTCATTATGTATGAGAAGGAAAACAATTTCACTCACTCTATTTTGTTTCTGTTATCTCTATTATCCTAATGACTAATGACAGTGACAAAAACTAAAGCCCGTTCGGTAAAATAAATATTTTTGGAAAGGCCGCTCTTCAACCACAAAACAATCTTATTCTTCAACTAAAAAACTAATTCCAAAACTAAACTTTTTAATAAAAGGTATCATTTCTTACAGAGTATTTTGTTTTCTTTGTCTGTAGTAGAAATATTTCGAAATAAAGGTATTTAAAAAGGCTGAAGTAAATATGTTATTCTGTTCAATAGCATTTATACTTTAAAATAACACTAACTTTTTGAATAATTATTGTATGAATTTTTGTGTCAGTCACATTCGCATTGTAAAGTCACTTTGAATTTAATTAATAAATGAACATTTCTGTTGCAATAGCAGGATGGATTGGTTATTACTAAAATACCTAAGGAAAATTAGGATTACTTGATGGACAGTAATTTCTAATATATCTCTGATATTTTCTACATTTAAGTGCGTGCAAATAGTAAAAATATGATGTACTTATTTTTCCATTTGTTCGTGCTAAAATATAAATTATACAAGAATGTCATAAACGATAAAAAGTAAAAACTTTCATTATTATGATTTTTAATACATATTAATATAGAATTAATAATATAT